>QRFJ01001282.1:968055-1177342 GCA_006176705.1 Cocos nucifera
AAAGATGATCTTCTCTCCTAACAGTCGAACGGTCGGCCTCGGGCGAAATCTTATCTTCCTGCAACCTCGAGGTTTGAATATGGTGCTCGGAGGAGATATTATCTTCCTGCAGCTGAGGTTGGCTCGGGGGGGACCCTCTTATTTCGCTCACAGCCGAAGTTGGCTTGGGGGAGTCTTTCTCTTTGCAGTCGCAGGTTGAATAAGGAGAGGTCTTATACATACGCGGGATCTCGGCATCGGAGGCATCATATTCTACCCATACGATGCGGAGATATAGATACCGGAAATGACCTCGGGAGGAGATTTATCATCTCCTGCAACTGAGGTTGGCCCTGTCTCGCTTCAGGAGAGATCTTATCTCCTGCAGTCAAGGTTGATAATGGGCAGTCGGGGGAGATTTTATCCTGCAATCGAGTTTGGCCCGATCGCTGGGGAGATCTTATCTCCTGAGTCGAGGTTGGCTCGAGGGAGATATTAATCTCCTAACAGCCGAGGTTGATACGGACGCTTGAGGGAGATCTTATCTCCTAAAGTCGAGGTTGGTCCGATCGCTCGGGGGAGATCTTATCTCCTGCAGTCGAAGTTGCCTAGGGGAGATCTTATCTCTTGCAGCCGAGGTTGATATGGATGCTCGGCAAGAGATCTATCTCCTGCAGTCGAAGTTGAAGCTTGGGAGAGATCTTATCTCCTGCAGTCGAGGTTAATACGGGCACTCGAGGGAGATCTTATCTCCTGCAGCTGAGGTTGGTCCGATCGCTCGGAGGAGATCTTATTCCTGCGGCCGAGGTTGGCTCGGAAAAATCTCATCTCTAAAACCGGGTTGATACCGGACGTCGGGGAGTTCTTATCTCCTTAGCCGAGGTTGGCCCGGTTGCTCAGGGGAGCATCTTATCTCCTATGTCGAGGTTTGATACGGACGCTCAAGGAAGATCTTATCTTCTATAGCCGAGGTTGGCCCAATCGCTTGGATGAGATCTTATCTCCTACAATTGAGGTTGAAGGACTTCGACTCGCTCATGTTAGGACGAGGTTCTCCTCCTGTTCCTAACACGGCCACTATTGACTGCTTCTTTTCTTTCATCACATAGTTTTTGCACCAAAAAATAATATTATTGAAATTGAAGAATTTTACTGAAGAAAAGTTACTGGCAGCAGGTGAAGGAAAAATCCTGATTTCTTGGACCAGGTTCGTTCAGATCTGATCGAATCAAGAGATATATTTCAAAAAAAATTTTCTTTGATCCAGATCAGATCTGAGATATTTTAGATCTAATCTTTATTATTTTAATAATTAAAATAAATTTAGATAAATTAAATCAAATTTAATTTATCTTAATGTAGGGTAATCCTATTATCCGTTGATGATCCTGTAAGCAGTGAAAGATTCTGGATCTAGCCACGCAAGTGCCTGGCCTCTACCGGTATCCACTCAGGCTAGATCTGGAGATCCTCTTCTTCTCTATCATGTCTCCAAAAATCATATCTAAATCTGATTTGGAGGATCTTTAAAATACCTTTCGAAGATTGATCACAGCAGTTGCCTCTCTGCAGCTGAGCAGCCCCTTCAGCTTGCTTTCTGTCGCCTTTCTCTCATCTGGATTGCACCAACTTGGATCCCAAACTCCTTTGGCCATGGAGAGGAGAGGAGAAGATGGACTGTGGTGAGGATGAGAGTAGTCTTGCATGAGTCAGAGTTGGAAGTGGATGAATGTGAGGCCAATCAAACAGCTGAAACGTATGGGGATGAGGTTCCTGATGGCATGAAAGCTTATATAACTGGATTACTTCGTATCGTGAGGGTTCAGGGTCTATTTATAGACTAATGGTGATCCAACTCCTCTTCTCTTCCACAATCACAACCCTTTGTGAAATCATATTTATGATTAGTGAAATAGAGTTCTGATTCCTCTTAGATGGCGCTAAGATAATCAAACTTGGTCTTAGGAGAAGTTTTAATCGGAATCAAAAGGTGAATTCCTATCCAATAGGCTCTCGGGCCTCCAGCTTGGCATATGCCAGGTGCGTGCGCCTCCTCCTTGCCAGGGTTCTGTAGGGGACAAGCCCCCACCAGCTCTCCAATAGGTGCGTGATACGTGGACAGAAGTCAAAGTGTCAATGGTCAACATTTGATCAGTCAAAGGTCAACTTTTGATCAAAGTCAAAGGACGAGAAATGGCAGGTGACCAAAAATAGCAGGTATTGTCTTACAAAATAAGGCAATCCTTTTCTGATTTGAACAGGCTCCAGTCAGACCAAGTGAAGATCTCTGATCGAGTACAAACTCCTTTGGCTCAGTCAGGACAACTATTTATAATAGTAAAAGAAAAATATTAGGTTCCAATCGAGTGCCAGCCACGATTCTCTTGAGACCTAATTGAATCTTCATTCAGATCAATTTGAACTGGATCAGTTCAATTGAATGATCACCAATTCCAACCTTATTGTGTGACCCAGTTAGGTTCAAGTTTCTAATATGTAATGGGATATGTATGATGTCTATCATCGATATCAATACGAACTATTCTTTCGATAGATAGAACTCTTTTGATTCGAATAACTAGAATGATCGATCATCTAAATACATTTCTAATTGCCTCCAAATTCATCACAGTGACACTAAGCAGTCGATATAGGTGGCACCCATCAGAGCTAAAATCGCGAACTCTTGGTGCAGCTACCTGTGTGATTAAGTTCTTCTATCTTGAGCCCCGATCAGATAAGGGTTAAGGTGAACTCATCAAACCCTAGTCTCTGTCATATGATGTAATCATATCGATTCAAGTCTGATGTGAAAAATCTAAATAAGAAACCTTTTCTATTATTTTACTCTGCCATGGCCATGGGCTTCTGGACTTGATTCTTATATTCATCATAGGGTTGCTCCTCTACCCCCGAGGTAGATGATTTCTTCTTGATGCAATCCAGTTCCTACACATGAACATGCTATAGCAACATAACATCCACAGATTCCGTATGGCTAGGAGATCGATGTATGGTATAGTCAAACTATAACCCTCAAGGTGAACTACCGATGCACCTTAGGTCAAAGAACCAAACTCACCACTGACAGCAATCGAGTCAGTCATTGACGAGAAGGTAGACTCCTAATGACTACTCGGAGGTGGTCATTGCTGCGTGCCTCGTTCTCTAATGAGTACCTATACTCTCGCTCCGGTGTCTCCACACCATAGACTCAAGACTCATCTACTAAAGAGAAGTGATTGTACACCAACCTTCCGGATCAATCACCATCCTCATGATGATTCCTATGGTCAGGAGAATTTTATGAGTTAATAATGATTATTCATATCTTAAATTTTTAACTCTTGAAAATATGAATTATAATTACCATTAACTCAAAGAATGTATCATAGACACTAAATACACATATGTGATAGAAAATATCCATTTTATTGATTTTAATCAAAATTATAATTTTGCCCCTAGAAGTGTATTACAAGTGTCAGCCAATTCTGGCTTCTAGGATCACATATATCCAACAATCTCCCACTTGTCCTAAAGCCAATTGGTTACAAGTCTAAGTTCTATCTTCTCAAGATGGGCTTTGATCTTCTGCTGGCCCAACGGTTTTATAAGCGGGTCTGCCACATTGTCTGTGGAGTCGACTCTCTTGACTTCGACGTAATCCTTCTCGAGGTAATTGCAGATGTGGTGGTATCGCCGCTCAATATGCTTAGATTTTTGGTGAGACCTCGGCTCCTTAGCAAGGGCTATGGCGCCATTATTGTCATAGTAAGAGGAATGGCATACTGGATGGCATTACTCCGATTTCTACAGCAAACTTCTTGTATCAGAATGCTTCCTTCGCAGCCTCTGATGCAGTGATATATTTTGCTTCCATGGTGGAATTCGCTATCACGATTTGCTTAGAACTCTTTCAGCTGACAACACCACAATAGCACACAAACAGACTCCCAGATGTCGACTTTCGATCATCTACATCGAACATGAAATCTGAGTCTGCGTATCCTGGACTTGGAATTCTCCGTTATAAAATAATATATCCTTAGTTTCTTTTCAAGTACTTAAGGATACTTTCATAGAAGTCCAGTGTTCTTCATCTGAATTTGACTGATATCTGTTTGTGATACTCACAGCATGGGCTATATCAGATCGTGTACATAGCATGGCATACATGAGGCTTCCTATTATAGAAGTATAAGGGATCTTGCTCATGCGTTCTATTTTTTCAGGTGTGCTAGGGCACATCTTCTTGAAAAGATGAATACTATGTCTGAAGGATATTAATCTCCTCTTAGAGTTTTCCATACTAAACCTCTTTAGTACTTCCTCTATGTACATCTTCTGTGAAAGTCCTAGCATCCTATTCGGTCTATCCTTATAGACCTTAATTTCTAGAATAAAGGATGCTTCACCTAGGTCTTTCATGGAGAATTTCTTGGATAACCATATTTTGACTGTCGACAAAATGGGAATATCATTCCCAATAAGGAGGATGTCATCCATGTACAGTACAAGAAAGATAACAGCGCTCCCACTGACCTTTTTGAAGACACATGATTCTTTTTAATTTTTTATAAAACCAAACTTTTTGACCACATCATTGAAATGAGTGTTCCAACTCCGAGATGCTTGCTTAAGTCCATATATGAACCTTTGCAGCTTGCAAACCTTGTGATCAATATCACTAGATGTGAAACCTAGCGACTGCTCCATATAGATATCTTCCTCAAGATATCCATTTAAGAACGCCGTTTTCTCGTCCATTTGCCATATTTCATAATCGAAATAGGCTGCAACGGCAAGCAATGTGCGGATGGATTTTAGCATAGCCACTAAGAAAAAGATATCCTGATAGTCAATGCCTTCACATTGACTATAACCTTTTGTCACTAGTCTAGCCTTGAATGTCTCCACATTCCTATCTGCACCAATCTTTCTCTTGAAGATCCATTTACACCTAATAGGTAGTATATCTTCTAATGGATTTACCAAGGTCCAGACTTGGTTCGAGTGCATCGAGTTAATTTTTGACTGTATTACCTCTTGCCATTTCTCAGAGTCGATATCTGATATCGCCTCGTTGTAGGTTTTGGGATCATCACCATGAGCACCATTACCTATGAGAAATATTTTCTCTACTTTCTCTGAAATAATACCTAAGTATCTTTCAGGAGGATGGAAAACTCTTTCTGATCTATGAGGTGGAAGAGGTAGTATTCTTATTGGCTCAACCTGATTTGGTTTCAATTGGTCTTTAGCTCATTGTACTTGTGAGACTTTCTCATCAAGCTTGATCTGCTTTTCAATGCCGCTATCTTGAACAAACTATTTTTCAAGAAAGATGGCATGTCGACTTACAATCATATTGTGGTCTTCTAGAATGTAGAAATAGTATCCTAATGACTCTTTAGGATATCCTATGAATCGAGCTCTGAATGACCTAAACTCTAACTTATCCACTTGTTGTCTTTTGACATAAGTCGGACAACCCCAAATTTTGAGATGACTTAGACTTGATTTCTTACCGTGCCATATCTCATATGGTATGGTAGGAACGATTTTAGAGGGAACCCTATTCAGTAGATAAATTGAAGTTAATAATGAATATCCCCAAAGAAAATCAGGAAGGTCTGTGAAGCTCATCATGGATCGAACCATATCCAATAGAGTTCGATTTCTCCATTCTGAAACCCCATTGAGTTGAGGTGTTCCTGGTGGAGTTCATTGAGTGACTATACCATTTTTCTTGAGATAGTCTAAGAATTTTCGACTAAGGTATTCACCTCCTCGATCTGATCGAAGAATCTTAATGGATTTTCTAATTTATTTTTCTACTTCATGTCTGAATTCTTTGAACTTTTCAAAAGCTTTAGACTTGTGTCTCATAAAATACATATATCCATACCTAGACAGATCATCGGTAAAGATAATGAAGTAGACAAAATTGCCTCTAGTCGATACATCAAATAGGTCGCACACATCACTATGTATTAGGGCGAGGAGATCTGTGACCCTTTTTCCATGTCCTATAAAAGGGAGTTTAGTCATTTTGCCTTGAAGACAAGATTCACAAGTTGGATATGACTCGAAAGTCAACGAATTCAATAGCCCATTTTTCTCCAATTTGTTGATCCTATCTTCTTCTATATGACCTAATCTCATGTGCCATAGATACTTATCGTTTGGACTATCCCTAAGTCGTTTGGCATTCACGTTTTGCTTGATAGTTGAACAGATACATCAATATGTAGCTGATAAAGATCGTTAATAAGAAAACCATTTGCAACTTTATTTCTTTCATAAAGAATGTTACAATGGTCCTTAAAGAAGGTAATCACATAGCCTTCTAGTGCTAAGCATGAAACAGAAATCAAATTTTTGCTAGCTGCAGGCACATAATAATAGTCTTTCAAAACTAAGTCTAAACCAGCTGATAATCGAAGAGGGTATGTTCCCACTGCCACTGCAGCAACTCTTACTTCATTATCGATGCGTAGGATTATATCTCTATCCCTCAGCCTTCTGCTATCCTCAAGACCCTCCAGAAGGACCTTCCTTCTTATTCTTCAGGGTGGCCAGGTAAGTAGGGCAGTTTCGCTTCCAATGGTCGTCACTGTTGTAATAGAAATACTTTTCTTTGGCAATGACTTTTATCTTCGACTTTATCTTCTTCTTCTTTTCTCCTTCCACCTTCTGCTTTTTCGCAGACTTCTTTTTCTTTTCAGAAGACTTTCTTTTGGAAGAAGTCCATTCCATAGCAAGAATTGAGCCTTTAGAACTTTTCATAGAAAGCTCAGTAGTGACCAGCATATTCATTAATTCGGCCCAAGAAATTTTGAAGTTTATGCATGTGGTAATTCATGATGAATTATCCATATGCATCAGTCAAGGATTGCAGAATAATATCATTCTGCAGATCCAAGTCTAACTTCACACCAAACTTCTCAAGCTCTTCCAAGTCCTTGATCATCATCAGATAGTAATCTTGGACTGACTGCCCATCACGCATCTTAGCCTTAAAAGGTCGTTTCGTGACTTGATACTTGGCTGCGCAACTCTGTTCACCAAACATCTCCTGTAGGTGAGCCAACATTTGGCGAGCAATTTCGATATCTTCATGTTGGCGTTGGAGCTCATCAGACATCGAGCCCAACATGTAATATCTAGCTTTATTATCTTCGTCTATCCATTTTTTTAGAGATGCTCTCTGTTCAGTGGATGGATGGGCTGGTAAGATGGAAGGGTCCTGGTCTAATACATGTGTTAACTTCTCGAAACCTAAAATAATTTTGTAGTTTTTAAGCCAATCTTTATAATTAAATCTGGTCAGTCTATGTGTGTCTAGGATACATGCTAATGGGTTGGATGCAGACATTTTCCTGTAGAGAGTCAAAGATTCAAGTTAGATACTGTAATTATGACTTGATCAATTTATTTAAAAATTTTATTTTTAAATAAATTAGCTTTCACTATTTTCTCAGATCCCTACACTCCCTCTGTAGAGATACAAAAATCTCCATAATTAATATTTTTAGTGGATGGTGCGATCTCACCAACTGACTCATCACCTCACCTAATAGTTATTGATGATGGGTTAGCCAATGAGTGAACAACTCTTGTTCAATAATTCTCTAATTATGATGCACCCAAACTTGATCTCTAATTCATGAATCTCACGGTATCCAAAATATTGATCCATTCGTTAGTTAAGTCAGACCTACCATTTGCACAAACTAGATTCCTAATTGAGTCTCTCACCGTATCCAAAATATTGAGCCCAACTCATCCTCCAGCCCATAGCATCCAATGCCTAATAGACATAGTTGCGTCTTTCCGGTGCAACTGAGCCACTGTATCCAATCGAGAATAGTCAACCCCGGGAAGGATCCGCACATCTATAATGGTGGAAGACCTCAGACTTAATATTTTCTTAGGGAGAATTGATTCAGGTCTCATTAAACTAGACTTGTCATAGTCATAACAATTATGACTAACCTAGTGGCATGGGTTAGCTCGGATTATTGACCACCTCAAATCAGAACTGAGTCAACAGATATGGCCAGGTAAGTGAGATCGGTGGAAGGGATATGCTATTAACTCATACAAGAACACATTCAGATCGAGTAGCTCCCAATTAAAAATCAGTCGGTCGTATGTGCCAAACTTATCTTAGACACCAAATTATTGAGTTAGAACCAATTGGGTTAGCCTACAATTCAGACTCTAACCTCTGAGCCTAATTAGGTCTTGCTTGATCGTGACTCGATCTTGACCCAGACTTAATCCTATTAGGCTAGTCAATTTAAGCATTATTGATCCCATCTAACCAATTCTTGATTTGGTTTGATCAACTGCTTAGACCTAATTGAGCTACCCAAGTCCGAACTCAGTATTATGAATATATCTTAGATCTAAAATTCTTAATTTTAGACCTAATTAATATTCTATAATCTTAATTCTTAATTAAGTAGGGTTCACAAACAAAATATGCATAATAAATCCTAGGGTTTTAGGATCTAGGATTTTGCAGAAAGTAAGTTTTGAATTTTTGATTAAGGACGAACGTGCAGCACCCCTACACGTCATAAGAACGCTCCATCGGATGGGAGAAGAGGGCCTTTAAATCTTCTTTATTCTTGTTGGTGTAGAATCTGGTCGTCGCCGAAATCAGTTGGAGTGAAGGTGGACGAGGTCGCTGTCGAGGACCTGCAAAATAAAGTTCCATCTAGAGCTGATGGGGGGTGGCTCCGGCAGGACCCTCCGACGATCAAGTCAGCTCTGGCCAATAGGAATAGAGTGCTCGGAATGAGTTCCATAGAGCTTAGAGAAGAAGAGAAGAGCTTAGAGCTTAGAGATAAAAAAGAGCCTCTTTAGCGTATCTGGAGGGTCATTTTTATAGACGGAGCTTGATGGTGGCGGGCCGCTCGAGGTTGCATCGGATTTGATGTGGAGAGGGTGTCATCAGATCGAAAGCGACAGCCATACCATCTGATAGTGGTGGGCTGCTCGAGGTCTGGCGAAGCCACTATAGCGTTGCTTATGGCAGACTGATGGTGACCGTTCGTCCAGCTTTAATAGCCATGGCTCTCAGAAAGCAGGCATTGATTGGTGGACTTTGGCATATATCGATCCCAAAGAAGTTCGGACTTTTGAGGAGGAAGCTCGGAAGGAGTTCGACTGTCGTAGGCGTCTAGCTAGAGCTGTACGGCTGCTGAGGAGTTCAGTCGAGGGACAGCCGCCGAGGAGTTCGATCGGGGGATGATCATTGAGGAGTTCGGAAGGAGCTCGATCGATCGAAGGAGATGTCTAGTAGGAGTCCGGCTCCTAAAGAAGTCCGATCAAAGGAGATGTCTGGAGGGAGTTTGGCTCTTGCAGGCGTCTGACTGGAAGGATGTGGAGAGAGTTCGGCTCTTGCGGGAGTTCGACTGAAGCTCGACCGTTGAGGGGTTCGGCTAAAGCCCGACTATTGGGAGTCCAAGGAGCTCGGCTGCTAAGCAGTTCGGCCGACTGAAGGGGTTCGAAGGAGCTCGACCGCTGAAGAATTTGACTGGTTGAAGGGGTTCGATCTGATCGTTGGGAGTCCAAAGGAGCTCGACCGTTGAGAAGTTTGGTCGACTGAAGGGGTTCGGCTAAGATCCGTCCGTTGAAGCTCTTCCGTGGCTACTGGTTGCATTAGGTAGAGCATCAAACTGGACTTCGATAGGAGTGGAGTTTATCCCCAACAATAGTCCCCCCACTTTTGAGTTCGACACTCGAAGAAAGGGAGTGCAGAAAAGATGACTGTCGAAGTTCTCTTTCGGACTCTGTGCTGGTTCAGGTCAAAGCTCGGGGGGAGATTTCATCTTCAGACGAAGTTGGTGCTGAAATTGAAGCCTAGGAGAGATCTCATCTCCTGTCGAGGTTGATACGAATGCTCAGAAGAGATCTGATCTGCAGTCGAGGTTGTCTCCAATCTTATTTCTAGTCGAGATTGGCTCAGATGCTCGAAAGAGATCTTATCTCTGGCCGAGGTTATCTCGAGCGCTTTGATCAAGGTTATCACGGACCTTATCTCTGGCCGAGGTTGTCACGGACCTTATCTTTGGCCGAGGTTGTCTCGATCGCTCGAGAGAGATCTCATCTTTGGCTGAGGTTGTCTCGGTCTCTTAGTAGAGATCTCATCTCTGGTCGAGGTTGTCCGATCGCTCGGGCCGAGGTTGTCGGACCCTCAGAGGAGATCTTGTTTATTGCGATCGAGGTTGATGCGGATGGTCGGAGGAGATCTTATCTCTTGCCGAGGTTGACGGAGATCCTATTTTCTTTAGACTTTGGAGCTCGGACTTGAACTTTGCTCGCATTAGGACGAGGTTCTCCTCCTGCTCCTGACGGGCTATGGGGGCACCTTCGGACCATCATCCATGCCTCTCCTCCCATCTCATCTAGGGTGAATGAGGCCTTCGCTTTGCTCGCATTAGGATGAGGTTCTCCTTCTGTTCCTAACGAACTATAGGGGCACATTCGAACCATCATTCATCTCTCCCCATCTCGTCTAAGGTGAATGAGGCTTTTGGCTTTGCTCGCATTAGGATGAGGTTCTTCTCCTATTCTTAACGGACTATGGGGGCACATTTGGACCATCGTCTATCTTCCTCAATCTCGTCTAAGGCGAATGAGGCCTTCAACTTTGCTCACGTTAGGATGAGGTTCTCTTCTATTTCTAACGGACTATGGGGGCACATAGGGACCGTCGTCCGCACCTCTCCCTCCACATCTCGTCTAAGGTGAATGAGGGGTTCAACTTTGCTCGCATTAGGATGAGGTTCTTCTTCTATTTCTAATGGGCTGTGGGGGCACATACGGACCATCGTCCGCGCCTTTCCCTCCATCTCATCCTTTGTGAATGAGGCCTTCGACTTTGCTCGCGTTAGGACGAGGTTCTCCTCCTATTCCTAATGGACTGTGGGGGCACATACAGACCATCATCCACACCTCTCCCCCATCTCGTTCTTTATGAATGAGGCCTTCGACTTTGCTCGTATTAGGATGAGATTCTCCTCCTATTCCTAATGGGCTGTGGGGGCACATAAGGGCCGTTGTCAGGGCCTCTCCTCCTGTCTCGTCCTTTGTGAATGAAGCCTTCACTCGGAAGAGATCTTATCTCTGGCCAAGGTTGTTATCGGTCGCTCGGGAGAGATCTTATCTTTGGCCGAGGTTGAAAGTCTTTGACTTGCTCGTGTTAGGACAAGGTTTTCCTTTCGTTCCTAACATAGCAACTATTGACTGCTGCTTTCCTATCATCACATAGTTTTTGCACCTAGAAACAATATTATTTATTGGGGGAGAAATTTACCGAGGGAAAGTTACTCGCAGTATATTCCCATTTTAGGGTCGTGGGGGCATTGTTCCTCCGGGTTTTCTCCGACAGTAAGTTCTGAGCTGGATGACCTCTTCTATCTCATGCTGGCCTTCTCAATTTGGAGTATGCTTCTCTTAGCTTTGACACTAGAAAATGATGGATCGTCGATGCACCAAGCTCCTCCCAAGGATAACGTTGATGACGCCGTGAGGCGGCCGACCTTCTTATCGTTTCTGGCTATGGCAGCTCCCTTGACCGATCTTCTCCTGCTTCAGACTAGCGTCGGAAGAATTTACCCAGCCGCCCCTTTCCGACGAGCTCCTCAATTTCATCTTGAAGCTGAATGTATTCCTTAGTGTCGTGGCCGTGGTCGCAATGGTAGAGGCATTACTTGCTTCGATCGCGCATGCTTGGAGGAGGTCGTCATTCTTCTGGTCTTGATAGCCGGTTCTTAACTTCCATGAGAATTTGAGTTTGAGGAGCTTTATGGGGGGTGCAATCACGGAACCTTTCGGAAGGAGGACTTCTTCGCGCCCTTCTGTCGGAGCTTCCTTGATGGCGAGCTTAAAAAGTTTGGGCCTTGCTTGCGCTGGGGAGGTCGTGGATGCGGCCGAACTTCGTTCTGCCTTCTTGCAAAACCTTCTATAGGAAAACTTTTGCTCTCCATTTTTTCTTCCTAAGTGCGATTGGTATGTCCAAATGCTCTTCCTTAAGGTCGGTTCCTCGCATCCTCATGGCGGATTTATTGGTAAAGTCTCCATTGGAGGTTGTCACATGGCTTGTATCATCTCGGTGGAGCCACGAACCCGACCAGCAGGTTGAACTGCTCCACATCTACGGTGGCTTCGGATGGAACCTGGATTGCTGGGATTGAAATGAGAGCATATGGACCTAGCGTGCAGGTCGCCGATCGTCGAGTCGAAGCTCTTCTGAAAGGTATTTTCTCTTCAAAAAAGAACTCTAGTGAGGAAGAAGAGAGATCTCCAGAGAGGAAAGAGAGAAATCATCGTCGAGCACTCCTTTAAGAATAAGGAAACCTCGGAGGTTCATGCCCTTCCTCTAGCGCCAATCTGTTGGTGCAGAATCTGATCATCATCGAAATTAGCTGGAGTGGAGGTGGATGAGGTTGCCATCGGGGATCTGCAAAATAAAGTCCCATCTAGAGTCGGTGGGGGGTTGCTCCAGCAAGACCCTCCGACGATCAAGTCAGCTTTGGCTAAAAGGAATGGAGTGCTCGGAATGAGTTTCATAGAGCTTAGAGAAGAAAAGGAGAGCTTAGAGCTTAGAGATCATAGAGAGCCTTTTTAGCATATCTAGAGGATCCTTTTTATAGGCGAAGCTTGATGGTGGCGGGCCGCTCGAGGCTGCATCGAATTTGATGCAAAGAGGGTATCGTCAGGTCAAAAGTGACAGCCATACCGTCCGACAGTGGTGGGCTACTCGAGGTCTGGCAAAGCCACTATAGCATCGCCTATGGTAGACTGATTGTGACCGTTTGTCCAGCTTTAATAGCCATGGCTCTCAGAAAGCAGGCATTGATTGATCTCGACATATATCTATCCCAAAGAAGTTCGAACTCCTAAAGAGGAAGCTCGAAAGGAGTTTGGCTGTCGTAGGCATCTGGCTGGAGCTGTGCGGCTGCTGAGGAGTTCGGTCGAGGGATAGCCATCGAGGAGTTTGGTCGGAGGACAACTGCTGAGGAGTTCGGAAGGAGCTGGGTTGGTCGAAGGAGATATCTAGGAGGAGTCCGGCTCCTGAAGAAGTCCGATCGAAGGAGATGTCTGGAGGGAGTTTGGCTCTTGCAGGCATCTGGTTGAAAGGGTGCGGAGAGAGTTCGGCTCTTGCGGAAGTCCGACTGAAGCTCGACCGCTGAGGGGTTCGACTAAAGCCCGACTGTTAGGAGTCCAAGAAGCTCGGTCGCTAAGCAATTCGATCGGCTGAAGGGGTTTGAAGGAGTTCGACCGCTGAGGAGTTCAACTGGCTGAAGGGATTCGGTCCAGCTGTTGAGAGTTCGAAGGAGCTTGACCGGTGAGGAGTTCGATCGGCTGAAGGGATTCGGCTAAGATCCATCCATTGAAGCTCTTTCGCGGCTACTGGTTGCATTAGGCAGAGCATCGAACTGGATTTTGGTAGGAGCGGGGTTTATCTTCAACAGTTCTTATGATCGGATGGCTAAGAGGAACGTCTTAATCAGGAACATGCAATACTACAAAATAGTTTTAGATCTATATCATATATCTCATTTACAAATTAGATCTAATAATGGCATATTTTGCATACATCTCATATATCGAATCATGCATATTTTTAGATTTAAATTATTTGATAATAATCTAAAAAATTAGATTTAAATTGATCTTATCAAAATAAACTCTAATCTAGATAACTATGTAGAACTATTCTACAACTAGTCTAGACATGCATCAATCATATCTCATATGATGTTTAAAATTAAATAATTTTTATTTACTATTTTTTAGATATTATTATAATAATTATAATATCAAAAAATAATAAATAAATAGATCTAAAATATAATTTAATCAAATTAAATTGAAAACATGCAAGACTATTCTATAGAACTATTCTATTTTAGAACTAGTCATGCATATTTTCTAATCTTAGATCCAAATCATTTAATTTTAATTTTTTTCTAATTTCAGATCTGATCACATCTCATGTGACATCTAAAATCACTTATTTTTTGATTAAAATAAATTTAAAATTAGATCTAAATACTTTAGAACCTTGGCTCTGATATCAGTTGAAGAAAAAATTCTGATTTTTCGGATCAAGTTCGTTCAGATTTGATCGGATCAAGAGATATATTTCAAAAATTTTTCTCTTTGATTCAGATCAGATCTGAGATATTTCAGATCTAATTTTTATTATTTTAATAATTAAAATAAATTTAGATAAATTAAATTAAATTAAATTTACCTTAACGTAGGGTAATTCTATTATCTATTGATGATTTTGTAAGCAGTGGAAGGTCTGGATCTAGCCAAACTCACCACTACAGCATCGAGTCAGTCATTGATGAGAAGGTAGACTTTCTAATGACTACTCGAGATGGTCACGCTCAGTGTCTTCGTTCTCTAATGAGTACCTGTATTCTCGCTCCGGTGTCTCCACACCGTAGACTCAAGACACATCTACTAAAAAGAAGCGATTGTACACCAACCTTTCAGATCAATCACCATCCTCATGATGATCCTATGGTCGAGAGCATTTTATGAGTTAATAATGATTATTCATGTCTTAAATTTTCAACTCTTAAAAATATGAATTATCATTATCATTAACTCAAAGAATGTATCACAGACACTAAATACACATATGTGATAGAAAATAATCTATTTTATTAATTTTAGTTAAAATTATAATTTTATTCCTAGAAGTGTATTATAAGTGTCAGCTAATTCTGACTTTTAGGGCACATATATCTAACAACACGTCCCCAGATTTTTTATGTTACAGGATCGTACGAGCGCTGTTCCTCCGAATTCCTTTAGATGGTAAGTTCCGGATCAGACAACCTTCTCTATTTAATGCTGCCTCTCAATTTAAAGCCAGCTTCTCTTGGCTTTGAAGCTAGGAGATGATGGCTCACCGAAATACCAAGTTCTTTTCGGATGTGGCGTCGATGATATGGGAGGCAATCGATCTTTTTATTGCTCCTCCATCATCAAAATCTTTTGGGAGGAGGGCCTCTTCACGCCCTTCTATCGGAGCTTCCATGATGATGAGCTGGAGGAGTTCGGACTCGCTTGTGCTCGAAGGGAGCCCATGAGCGCGATCGAACTTCACTCGGCTCTCCATCGATGGTGGGTCTGTTAGGCTCATCCGTCCGTCGCTCTCATATGGCTTCTTCATCCTTCAACTTGAAAGCTTCTTCCATACGGACATATCCCTCGGCCCGAGCCAGCAGATTGACGAAGTTTCTGGGATACTTCTTCTCCAGGAAGAACAGCAAGTCATTCTTCTGAAGACCGTACTTGAGTGCGGCCATGGCAACAGACTCATCCAGATTTTGGACCTCCAAAGCAGCAGCATTAAATCGGATGACATAAGCCCGGATGGATTTTTTCTACTTCTGCTTGACATTCATTAGAAAATCCAAACCTCGGTGCGGACGTCGACTGCTGATGAAGTGAGCCACGAATTGATGGCTCGTCTGATCAAAAAAGAAGATCGTATTTGGCTTCAATGCCGAGTACTAGTTTCTCACTATTTTATTTAAGAAAGACAGAAAGGCTCGGCACAATATGATGTCTGGTGCACCATGGAGTAGCATCATAGTCTGGAAGGCCTCTAGATGATCAACTGAATCAGAGGTTTCATTATAGCTTTCAAATTAAGGAAGCTCGAAGTTTAGTAGAATGGGCTCTTGTATAATTCGGAAGGAGAAAGAAGGATCGGTGCGGACATCGTCAAGATGAGTCGGAGCGACGTGGTCGAGCTTCTTAATCTATCGGTCCATCTTCCACAGTCTGTGATCGAGGGTGTTGTCTTGGTTGCAGATCTTGGGGGGCTTTCGGCTACAAATGGGAAAGGTCTCCTTCAGAGGAGAACCATGATCCAAACACAAATCCTCTACTCTCTATTTTTTCTTTACAGAGGCGATGGGTATACTAGCCCGAGTACTCATCCTTGGGATCGATTTTTGATATTCTGATGGTGGGTTTTTTGGTGGAGTCACTGCCGGAGGCTGCTGCATGGTCTGCACCATCTTGGTGAGGCCCTGAATCCACTACATCAGTAGGTTGAATTGCTCCGCATCTATCGTGCTATAGATGGAACCTAAGTTGTCGAGGCTAAAAAAGGAGTAGATGGTTTTGAACGAGATCGAACTATGGAGGCCATCGATCGTTGGGTTGAAGCTCTCCTGGGAGGCATTTTCTCTTAGAAAAGAACTCTGGAGAGGAAGAAGGAAGATCTCTAGAGAGAAAAGAGAGAGGTCGTCGCTGAGCACTCCTTTAAGAATAAAGAAACCTCAGAGGTAGAGGGGGCTCTTCTTCTAGCGTCAATTCTGTTGATGTAGAATTTGATTGACACCGAATCGAGCTGGAGTAGAAAAAGATGAGATCGCCGTCGATGATCTGCAAAATAAAATTTTATTCGAAGTCGATGGTGGTGACTCCGATGGGACCCTCCAACGATCAAGTCAGCTCTTCTGGTCAACAGAAATGGAGTGCTCAGAAAAGAGAAGTGATCTTAGAGCTTTTGAGGATAGAGGAGAACTTAAAGAAAATGTATCTAGAGGATCCCTTTTTATAGGTAGAGCTTGATTGATGGTGATAGCTGCAGCTGTCTGGCAGCGAGCCACTCGAGGCTTGGTGAATTTGGTATGTAAGAAAAGATGTCGTCAGGTTGATGGTGACAGTCATACCGTCTGGTAGCGTTACCTATGACAGACTATAGTATCGCCTGTGGTAGACTGATGGCGACTGTTCATCGAGATTTAATAGCCATAGCTCTAAGAAAGCAGGCGCTGGTTGGTAGACCTCAGCATATATCAATTTCAAAAGAGTTCGAACTCCTGAAGGAAATACGTTTGGTGGGAATTATCCAGGAGTAATCCGCTAGAGGAATCCGATTAAGGGAGAAGTCCGAGAGGGATTCAGCTTCTGGAGGAGTTTGACCAAAGGGGAGGCTCGAAAGAAGTTTGGCTTCTGTAGGCATTCGGTTGGAGGGGCACAGAGGGAGTTCGGCTCTTGTGGGAGTCCGACTGAAGGAATGTGGAGAAAGTTTGACTCTCGTGGGAGTTCGACTGAAGTTCGACCGCTGAGAAGTTTGGTCGGTTGAAAGAATTCGGCTATGACTCAACTGCTGGAAAGTTTGAAAGAGGCTCAACTGCTGCGGAGTTCGACAGGCTGAAGGAGTTCGGCTAAGATTCAACCGCTGGAAAGTTTGATCGATTGAAGGAATTCGGCTAAGACTCAGCCGTTGAAGCTCTTCCGTGGCTACCGATTGTATTAGGTTGAGCATCGAACTGAATTTCGGTTGAAGCGAGATTTATCCCAAATAATTCTAATTTATTTTACTTTTTATGTTAATTTCTATTCTGATTGCGAATTAAATACTTTCTAGATGGTTGTTATTCTATCGATTATAATTTTTTTAGGTAGAGTCTGCGCTCTATTATGTATATTTTTATTTATTTTTTAGTAACACAAAAGATGTGTTTATGAAAAGACAATGCCGACGTGAAAGAGTTGAAAGGCTGGAAGTTAAAAGATAAATATGGATATTTTTTTGTAATCAAACTCTTTGTTAGAATGGCAGATCCTGCAAATGATAGATAAGGGCTAAGAAGCCAACCTTGTATGCCACCCTAAAGATTTGGTGTTATATACATTTTTTTTCTCTTTTGTGTGATTTATTATATACTATTGCTGCAAGACTCCTGACCAAGAAAGAATAGCTGAGGTTGGCTCACGTCTGAGTTGGAGCTCGGTGGTTGGCAGTGATCTGAGGACAGCAAGAGGCACTCTCAAGTCCTACAAGAAAAGTTCAATCATAAAAAATTCTTTGGTAGAGAATCCTCCAATGTTTAAATCAGTTGGAGCTTTAAAAACAGTAAGAAAGAATTAGCAAGAAAGTGCTTTTCTATTCTTAAAAAACTTAGTGGAGGATC
The DNA here is from genome assembly GCA_006176705.1 of Cocos nucifera. NCBI lineage: Eukaryota > Viridiplantae > Streptophyta > Magnoliopsida > Arecales > Arecaceae > Cocos > Cocos nucifera. Next base: position 986,016 of record QRFJ01001282.1, read on the forward strand.
CTTTATGATCCCCATTTATAGAGGGGAGAAATATATGTTATCTTGATTATCAGTAATTGCTACAAAGAATCATGGCCCATGATGTTGTCGTGGGAAGGAGGTAATTAATGATATTAACTCGTGTGCCATATACTATTATAACCATTAGGAGTAATTGCTCGTCATTTGAGGGATATGGCACTGGCCCATATTCTCTTTGTAACGGCCCAGTGTTTATAGATTTTTTGAAGTCATTGGCTTGAGTCCGACCATAAGGTCGATAGTAGTATGATGCGGTCCTTGGCATTTAGCCAAGGATGATATCTAGAGGTAAAGTTCGATAGGATCGTCCATTTTCTCCTAGCTCTAGAGGATATGAGTTGAAGCCATAGCGATGAAAACTCTCCTATAAGAGGAGTAGGACATTCAGATGATGCTTGCTACTGAGGTGTACCTCTTTATCCTAATCAGGCCGTTGAGTATATCTAAAAGCAAAATCTGAGGATAAAAGCCGAGGTGGTATAACTCCATAATATATATAATAGATAAATGTCTAAACACATCAACTAGTGTTAATGGCATTTATAATTCATTTCATTTTTAATAAACAGTAATTTCCAATTCTAGCATTTTATCTATTTTTATTATTTTTATGTACTTGAAAATTATAACAACCTATTTTAAGTTTTGGGGTTGTTACGGTGACAACATAAGTACCTTGGATTGATTATGTCAGAACTACAAATACCTCGAATCAACATACAATCACAAATATTCCAAATGGCCTAAGCTATCCATATGGTTGCCGACACAAAAACTAAACTGAATTACATGTATCTAGATTATTTTCTTCAACTTAATTAGCAGCTCATTCAGCACGTGGATCCTCTTAGTTACCTCAGCCAGTCGGCTCCCCAATACGTATAGTAATCCATCATATGAATAAGCTATAATCCAGCTATAATCTAGTTGTAACCAAATTATTACCCACTCTGCATGATTTTATGGGAGTAAATAAAGTATTAAAATCACATCAGTAACGGCCTCCTCATTCTAAGAGAGCAAAAGATGACTATCATGCCGCGATGGCATGATTAACGGTCCAAAATTTATGAAATTACACATTTTCATGATCACTTTTCTCTACAAATATCTAAAGTCCTAAGAATCCAGGTAAGTAGTCCCTCTTAGAAAACTCATTGCTGCTCCATTATTTTTTGCTTTCTGACTTGAACGTTGGAAGGTCCTTGTTGGAGTGAAAACCTTCGGTTCGAATTTTTTTACAGGTCATTTTAGTACCTTTTGTGCATTCAATTGCTCACCTTCCAACCTACTAGATCGAGGCCTTAATAAAATTAATTAGCCTGTTATAATAAAAATTTACCAAATTATCCAAGCATATCCCTTGAGGCACCTTATTCAGCAAGATTGCAAGCACATGCCAATTGCACGCAAGGATGATGAGGCATAAGCAGCCGGTCCCTTAGCTTCAAAAAGGGTACTGAAGTCATATCATTTTTTTCTTTTTTTTCCCTCATTTGATGAAAAACTTCTATAAATGATTTCATTAAATCAACTATTGAAACTCGTTATATATTTTCATTACAATTTTTTTAATACTATAAAAAATTAAATAAAAATATAAATAGAATTAAATATTTAGATATAAATTAGATAGTTATCTATTTATATTTATATCTATTTTTTTTTAATACATGTTGAATTAAATATCTAATACATACATACTTTTATATATATATATATATTAAAATAAAGGAATAAACCTCTGTTTGCCGTGTACTGACATTTGTACCGAGATTTTTACGGATAGGTGTTTCGACTTCCAAAGGATGTGATGGATTCATGGGACCTGCTTGGCTTTTCCTTCTTGAAAATAGAAAAATTTATGGAACCTCTAGTGACCGTCGGCCTGGATTTGGTGGGAGGAGCACCGGGTTGGGCCCCTCCACCTTTGGCCGATCATTGCGCTGATAAGGTTGGTGTTACAGTAAAGCTTCGTATCGTTAAAAGCTAATTTAAAATTAGATTAATATAGATTATGGATTAATCTACAAGAGAAATCTCAAAAATTAGTAGGATATCTTCTAGTTTAGAATTTTTCGATGTTTAAGTTAGCTGAAGCCTTGTGAATAGATAGTGAAAAAGAAAGACAAGAAGATAGTAAGAAAGGGTTGAGTGAAGAATTGTTTGATTTTTCTTCGATGAAAAAATTAAAAGTAGATTTCAATAGAGTGTTGACTTTGAAAATTTTCTACTTATCTTTGGAAGTGTGCCGTATCTCTCTATTTATAGAAAGGTTTGCTTAGATCTTAAAGAAAGTTTGTTAGACTTTTTGTTTGTTTTAATAGAATGGCTAGCTAGATAGCAGCTGTAGGCCGTTTGCCTAGGTGGCAATTAGGTATAGTATATATGGTTGGAGGTCAGGTCCGATTTGTTTGAAAAATGACTGGTACTTAATTGATCTTGGATCATGTCAAGATCAGTATTTTATTTATCTTGCTAGTATGGCGAGGTCGGTATTTAATTGATCTCGGTATAGTAAAGCTGGGTGATACTTTCTCTTAGTGTTGGCGACGTCGGCTTTTCCCAATTTCAGGATGATAGAGCTGCCAGCGAGAATAGAATGAACATGATCTCGTGCTCGGTTGAAGCAAATTACTATATTATTGAGATTGGTATAAATCTGATCTTTTGTAGAAAATCTCTGATCAAGAAGATGGGCCATCGATTTTTAGAACAGTAAACTGCTGATCTTATCCTATATAGTCAATTGCAGGTTGGTTGAAGATCGATCTCGATTTATGGTGACTCAATCCATATATCGCCAAGATCAGTGATTCATTGATTTGGCTAGTAAGATCGATATATTGCCGATCTATAACTACTATTTAGAGCAATGCGCCATACCTGATCATGGTACGGATCAATTTAAGTTCTAAATAGGTATTTTGTTGATCTGAGATGGATATTTATTATTATATTTTTAGCAATCATCTAGATCGACAATCTTTCTGATGATGCCATATGGTCAGTGATAATTGTCCGTACCAACACTTGCATTCTACTTTTTAGACTTGAAGTGAAATTTTCTACGATGAGTGTGAAAAGTCATTTTTGAAATATATCTATTAATTTTCTAGTGGAGAACTATACCGTGCGACCGTCAGATTTAATTTTTTAATGATTTGAAGCAACATGCCATCTCATTTGAAGAAATTCTGTCATATTCATCATATCTGATATTTAAGAAAGCATGGAAGAGCACAAAATCATCATTGGCTGTCTTGCTGTAGCTCAAACGACATGGGGCATGTGTCATTTTTTTGTTAGCCCATTGAATCATCATGCAGATTGCACCTACATGACTTGATCAGAATAGGATATGCTAAAACGGTCTTTCTATAGTCTTTCTAGATTATCAACAAGTGGATCCAATCCAATGGTGGACGGATTGATTTGGATCGTTGCTTCCTCCCATATATAGGGTGGTGTTCGTTTTACTATCATCTTGTTACTGCTTTTCTAGTGTGGAGGCTCTATAACTGAGATTCTAGAAGCTCCTTCACATCCAAGCAATCAAAGAAGAAGATTATTCTTGTGATCATCAGAGTTAAGAAGAGCCATCAGATTTCGCAAAGAATGTTTTTTTTTTCTCCTAGGTAGATTTCTCCCTACTTGCCTTTAGATTTAGGGTATCTTTTATTTAGGATTCCTCTCTCCTTTACTATCCTTCTTCTCTAGTCCTTCTTTGCTCTTTCTTTTTTTTTAGTCATGTCTTTCCAAGAGAGTACTTTTCTCGATGGCGGTAGGAGGGGGAGATGGTCTCAGATAATGAAAAAATCTGATCGACCTAGATCCTACTTGTGCTTGAGATGGGTGATCCATCTCAGGCAGTCGCCAAGGCTACCAATCTATTACAACAAGGCTTCAAATCGTTGGAGAGGACTCATGCTGGAGAGCTAATTTGGAGTTGAGTCAACATAGATCATGGACCAACCTGCACGAAAAATTTTAAGAACCGATGGAGTACCTTCCGATTTAGGATCCTTCAATGCTTAAGTCAGATAAGACCTTGTGAACAGATAGTGAAAATGGAAGGCAAGAAGGTAGTAAGAAAAGGTTGAGTGGAGAATGATTTGATTTTTCTTTAGTAAAAAAATCGAGAGCAGATTTCAATAGAGTATTAATTCTGTGAATTTTGTGCTTATCTTTGAAAGGATATTCTACCCCTCTATTTATAGAAGTGTTTGCTTAGATCTTAAAAAAAAATTTGTTAGATCGTTAGTTTATTTTAACAGAATGGCTAGCTGGATAGCATCTGTAGGCCATTTGCCTAAGTGGCAATTTGCTATAGTATGGATGGAGGACAAGTCCGATTTATTTGGAGAATGATTGGTACTCAATCGATCTTAGATCATATTGAGATCAGTATTTTACCGATCTTGCTGGTATGGCGAGGTCGATATTTAATTGATCTCGGCATGATAAAGTTAGGTGATACTTTTTCTTAATGTTGGCAACATCGGCTTTTTTTCGATCTCAAGATGATAGAGCTGGCAGCGAGAATATAGTGAACCTAATCTTGTGCTTGGCTAGAGTTGATTACTGTGTTGTTCAGGTTGGTATAAATCCAATCTCTTATGGAAAGACTCTGATCAGGAAGGTGGGCTACTAATTTTCAGAACAATGAACTGCTGATCTCATCCTGTATAGCCAATTGTAGGTTGGTTGAAGATCGATCTTGATTTATGATGATTTAATTCAGATATCATTGAGGTTAGTGATTCATTGATTGGACCGATAAGATTGGTATATTGTCAATCTACACCTACTATTTAGAGCAATACGCTATATTTGATCATAGTATGGATCAATTTGAATTTTAGATTAATATTTTATTGACTTTATGTTTTTAGTAGTCATATGAACGGATAACCTCTCTAACGGTGCCCCATAGCCAATGATAATCATCCGTACCAACAGTCACAAAAGTTGGTGCTTTGCGCCATGGTGGCGGCAGAGATTGACGCAAAGAGGCTTGCAAACAGGTTGGTGCAACTGCCGCTGCTATTACCCCCACCGCTGCTCGTGGTATCGCTATTGTTGCTGCTGCCAATAGTGATGGAGGATGGCGGTGGCGCCGGTGCTGACTCCCGCGGGGAGAAGGCATGTACTGGAGCACTCCGGTGGTTGGGTTTCTTCGGCTCTGCAAGGATCTTCCGCCTCCTCCGTTGCTTCCGATTCGAAAGAGGTCAAAGTCTCCTTGTTCTCAAGCTTTTATATGGCGTGGCCCGCTCGAATCGCTTTGCCTCTTGTTCACTCGGACCATGGCCGTAGTGCTCCGTTCAGTGGGGGTGCAGGTGGAGGAGGTGGGCGGTCGGGAGGTGGTGGTGGATGCGAGCCGGGTTAGCTCCGTTGAGCCGCCCGATGATGTGCGAAAAATATAGTGCCTCCGTCCGCCACTTCTCCCACACCCTTCGCCTCTGCCGCCCATTTCTCTTACAGCCGCCAGCACGCCTCGGCTCCGAGCTCTATGCCATGCTCATCCACCTCTCGTCGTCTCCATGCCACGCTCACCCACCTCCCACCAGCCGCCGGCTCGCACTCCACACTCTGAGATCGGAATGTACGGCATGATAAAAAAAAAACAACAGTGGTCCGGGCCATGCTCCCGCCTCCTTCGTCTCTGCCGTCCACTTCTTCCACAGCCGTCGGTACGTGCTCAGCTCTGAAGGAACACCGTCCTCTTCGTCAGCATCTCGATCGCCCCCATTATCGATGATCTCCTCCTCTCTTCTTCGGATGATGGTATTTTTAGATCTCGATGAAGAGTGAAAGAGGGTGGTTACTGGCAAATTAAATTACTCGAAAGCTCCTAACTTTCTACTGTTTCATTTATGGGTGAGTGGATTTGCTGGAGAAAGTTCAGTAGTTGCTTGATGGGAATGCCAACATGAAACCGGGTTGCGTTGTGACGTTTGAGGTACCATTGAAAAGACATTAAAAAAGCCAAGCCTATCCTCCTGGGATTGTCCTTAATTACTGTATTATCACGTGATGTGGCATTATCTTTAATTATTGTATTATCACGTGATGTGTTCATGATTATGTACTGCTTTATTCGGGTGTACGAGAGATCGAACCAATAAAATGAATAAATAAAATTAAATAATATTTTAAAAAATCACATTTTATGCACCCATGAGATTTTAATGGAGCTTTGCATCTTCATTTCATACGTAGGATTTGAGAAAGAAAAAATGAAAGACAACTACATGTTTCATCATCTAAATTTATCTATTCAATTGCTCTAAGTTGTATTTCGATGTATTTTAATGGCTTAGGATTGGTTAGGTACAGTAAAACCATCGCATCGGATAAGACTTCAGCACTAAAGGCTAAGCTACAATGCTAAAGCTTTTGTTTGACGTATAAAATTTTAGAAAAAAAAGAAAGTGCCACATGAAAATAATGATAAAGAATAATATGACAATGAGTTCTGGATGTGACTAGACGTTCTTCATTATTCCACATCTCTCTCGTCGTCCAACCTTTTTGCCATTGTCACGAAATCCCTTGACTCATCCTGTGCTTCTTCTCCTAATGGTGGAGGACAGGTGGTGGCAGTGGACCTTCATGGCCAGCAATCCACCATCCGATGATGATGGAGCTACTAGCCAGTGGTGCTAAAAAAAAAAATCAAAAACAAAAAGAGGTCGGCAAGAACTACGGTTTCAGCCCATTTTGTTCCTATTTTCGTTATTCTAACGATGGCCATGAGTGATGCAGAAGACAGATTTTAACTCCAATGTAAGTACCAATAATGGAGAAGGTCGAAAGAAGAAAAATAAGTTTGGATTTTAAATCTAAAAATAGAAAATTCATGAGATTTTTTCTTGAATTTTTTTTCAATGAATAATATGATCAATGATGAGATTTTAAGAAGTAATAGACATGGAAGGAGATCAATGAATCTTACTTTGACTCCGATCAGGACTCGATTATGATCATTAGAGAGTACAATAACTATAAAGCACTGGCAACAACTAAGAGGAGAAAAAAGAAATTGAGAGAACAGTGGTTGCGATGATTTCTCGGTAAGAAAAAATAGGGGATTGGTGTTCTTAAATAGAAATGGAGTTTAGGCTAGCCTCCTATGAAGATCGTATTAGAGGAGGATGACTCCTTTGTCATATTTGAACAGGATTATGTCATGTTCAGATAAGACTCTATTTTGTTCGGATGTGATAATAGGCCTTCAAGTTTTCAAATAGATATCGTGCTGAACCAAGAAGCTAGCTTATTCAACTAGTGGTTGGATTTTATAGAAATTTATTTGAAAGAAAAAAAAACTCTATGCGTGCACAGATAATACACTAGTTATATTGGGATGTCGGTGGACATAAAAATGAATAAAAATGAATCTAGATGGATATTGCTCCTATTTTTACCCTCGTATCCGAGTTTTCAGCTCCACATATTTGTTTTTCGATGACATCTCTTCGCATGCTGGTTAAATATCCGTTTCTGGATCCTTGTTTGCAGGATTTCTGCGTACCCCATTGTACCAGGAAATGTTGCGTGTTCGATCGACATCCACTCGATCGTCAACCCGAAAAGGATACAGGTTGAAATAGTAGGCAAGGTCTACCACCTCCCCACCCAACTAAAATGTCCGGTTCCCAGCCACTATCTACATCTGATATTGATGCGCCGGTTCTGCTTCAAATTCCACACAAATATCTTGTGGCCTAAAAAGCTAGTTTACCGTCTACCACCCACAAATTGCAGCAAAAAAACAAAGGGAGGAAAAATAGAGAGAGAGAGAGAGAGAAAGAGAGGGCGGAGATTTTGGGCTGGTAGGACTCTAAGTTCTTTTCGGCCTTTGCCAAAAGGAGACTGGCACGTCATTGATGATGGGCAAGCCGTTGGGGAGGGGGGCCCACGCGGCAGTGCGTAGCGCCGCGAGGGAGGATGGTCAGGACTTGTAGCGCGGGCAGAGGGACTTCATTGGGGACGGACGGGTGTCACGGGAGATGGGGATTTTGTCCAAAATAGAACGGGGATGGGACGGTTTCATGGCAGGAAAATATAAAAGTCACATCTCCTCAAATTGGCATGTTTTTCACCGTATATATACGTTCACCTCTAAAAAAAACTATTTGATTGAAGATAATTTGATATAGAAAAATAATTTTTATGTTATATTATTATATTTAATATAAAAAATTAAAAAAAATAATAAAAAAATTGATAAATCTTATACTTATTTTTTTAAAAAAATAATAAAATAAATATCATGAGAGATTGATATTTGATAAATTTTTGAGTGATGATAATTTATGTTTGATAAAAATACTTCCAATAAAACTGAATATATAATCATTGATTTTATTTTAATATTTTTTAAATTTTATTTAATAAAAATTTTTTATAATAAAATTAAGATGAAGATGGCATTATGCAAAGAACTATATGAATATAGTCATCATATAAAAACTAATTGAAAATGATAATATTATTTTAGTATTAAAAAAATATTTTATATTAAAAAATATATTTATAAATTTTATCATATTCTCATGTAGGATTATCTTCGATCAAATGTAAGTAATTTTTTCATCAATCAAATATAATAATTTTTTTTTTTTATAATTATCTTTTTAGATAAATAATTTCTATAAATTATGAGATATCTCAGTTAAATGGATCCTAATAGAATTTTAAAATTGTCCTCCCGTTCCATTTTATTATAAAGTGGCCACTTTGCCATATTTCGTTATTTTTGACAGATATGATGTGCCTTGGATTAGAAGAGACTACCGGCCATGTGCTATTTGAGTATCCCACAGCAAGATAGATTTGGAGTCAAACTTTCAATCAGATGGATGACACGAGTTACCCATCTCTGGTGAAGCTCGATGCTAATAGGAGGCATGTCTCATTCTGTCGTATCGGTATCGCATAATTGATGAGACATAGAAAGTTGGTTGAAAATATTAATGAGACTCCACGAATTGTTGCTTCAAGAGTTCTGTACCGTACCATAGACATCATGCAAGCTAAATAATCGGAAGAATTGATGAGTTTTAGAAGAATATGGGGTTCCCATCTCCTAATTTCATCATAATCAACCGCATGAGAAACAAGGATCAGATTGATAGAGCAACTCCAAGATGGCTTTTGTTGCAGCAAAAGTCTCTCATCTCTTGAATATTATACTCCCGTAAGCCGAATCGAGGGCTCCATGAGAAGGATTAATGTATATGCTATCATTGTACCATATGGAGATTTGGAAAAAGGACTCTAGAATAATTATATCTAGGATTATGACCGAAGGACTCCGGTTATTGTTGGATTTTTGGATGTTAAATTAAATATTACATTTTATGTAGCTATGAACATTTTTAGAGAGCCTAATGGCTGGATGGCTTTCTTTGCTGCCGCTCATAATGGACCGGAGATGCGGAAAGTTTTATCTGCATTATCTAATTATCTCAAGATTTGTTGATAGCTGAGATGAGTAGATATATTTATTAATATATAGTATAAATAGTTGATTTAAAATAATAAATAAATACTTTTTATATTTTTCATATTATCATCGTCATCATTGCTCAAGTCGTTTTTATATCTGTGGATCGAAATCTAGACATGGCTCGATGTTTTTCTTATTTTTCACTTTCCATCTTAATATAAATTCTAATCTGAAATTTATGCTGGTATCAGGCTATCAGCTATAAACCCGAGACGACACATATCTTAGCATAAAAGCAAAAGTGTTACCAAATAAACTGTCTACAAAGGAAAATAAAATCAAAAGAATAGAATCGAGGTTTTTTTTTTAAAAAAAATATTACATTTTAAATAATTAATTTTAAAAATTAAATTTTAAAAATTTATTTTCAAAACTATCCTATTTTTGACGGCATGATGGTGATGTGATGAAATCTCATGTTGTAGTGTTGCACTTAAAATCGCATGTTAGACATGCATTTTTTTTTTTTTTCTTCCCACATCGCATGCTCTTCGTCGGAGTCAGGAGAGGGGATAGCGGCAGCGTGAGGTGCGGGAGGCATTGGGGTCAAGGAGGGAAGGTAGGGATGGCGGTGGTGCCAGGCTACGATCGTGCGGGATGCGGGAGGCACGAGAGGCGCTCGGGCTGGGGGAGGGGAGGTGGGTTGGGCGATGCTTCAGTGCGGTCGGCTAGAAAGGGGGGTGGCGACAGTGCCATGGAGGATGGAGGGGGTGCTGGTGAAGGGCGCGAATGAAGAGGGCGCCGGTGAAGTGCAGGTTCCCGAAGAAGATGGTGGTGGTTGGACGGAGCCGTATGTGTGCGGACGGGCTTCGCCACCACCAAGGGGGCATGGGGGAGGGGACGATCAGAGGTGGGGGAGGGGGAGGACGGCGGCGGTTGCACCAGGGGCGGTCGGGGGTGGGAGGCGGGTTTGCTGTGAGAGGAAGGGAAGGCAAGGGGAAAGGAAAAGAAAGAAAAAAAGAAAAAAAATTTAGGAGGAAGAGGAAAAAAGAAAGAGAGAAAGAAAAAATTTAATATTTTTTATTATTAATTTAAATATACTATTTTAAAAATATGTTATATTAAAAATAATAAAATATATTTTATTATTATATATCATCTTTTTAAATAATGTTTTCATGATTTTATTATTAGTTTTTCAAAAAATAAATTTTAAAAAATAATATGCTATTATACAAATAGTATTTTTAAAAATTATAAAATATTATTTAATGTATTACTAAAAATATTATTTGTATAACAATATTATTTGTATAATAAGAAAATAAGAAAATATTATGTGTATAATAACATTATTTAAAAATAATATTTTATTTTAAAATATTAACATATAATAATATTATTTGAAAATAATATTATTTTAAAATAATATTATTATATTATTATTTGTTTAATAAAATATTTAAAAATATTATTTTCTTTTATAAAAGAATATTTTATTATTAATTTTTAGGAAAATATTTTTTTTTAAAAAATAATATGTTAATAATATTTTTTAAAAATTTTTTAATATGTTAGGGAAATAATAATTTTTTAATAATATTTTTTAACATTTTTAAAAATAATATGTTAGGAAAATAATATTTTTTAATAACATATTATTTTTTAAAATTTATCTTAAAAATAATATACTATTATATAAATAGTATATTTAAATTAATAATAAAAAATATTAAATTTTTTTCTTTCTTTTTTTTCCTTCCTCTCCTTAAATTTTTTTTTTTTTTTTTTTTTTTTCTTTCTTTTCGTTTCCCCTCTTGCACTTCCCTTCCTCCCACAGCAAACCTCGCCCCCCCACCCCCCCGCACCTGATGCACTCACCGTCGCCGCCCTCTCCTCCCCCCACACTCGGTCGTCCCCTCCCCCGCACCCCCCTTAGTGGCGGCGAAGCCCACTCGCAAGCCGCACCCTCTATGGCTCCGCCCGACCACCACCATCACTTTGGAAACCCACACCCCATCGGCGCCCTCTTTGTCCGTGCCCTCCGCCGGCACCCCCTCCATCCTCCACATCCTGGCACCACTGTCGTCCCTCTCCTCCCCGACTAGCTGCATCAGAGGCGCTACCAACCCACCTCTCCTCTCTCGGCCCGAGTGCCTCCTGTACCCCGCACGATCGCAGCTCGGTGCCACCGTCATCCCCTCTCCTGACCCAGCGAAGAGCGGATCGAAACGAAAAAAAAAGAAAGCAACCCAACGATGCAGGGAGAAAAAAAGCATGCATGTTGAAAACTGCAATGAACCCGTATGATCAAAATGCAAGTTCAAAAAAACTAATGAACCTGCATGTTGAACATGCATGTTCAGTTGTTTAGAAATTAACTAAACCTGCATGTTCAAAATGCAGGTTCAGTGTAACTAATAAACCTACATGTTCAACATTCGGGTTCATTTGAATTTTTGAATTCGGCTGAGTTGGTGGTCATGCAGGTTCATTTGAATTTTTGAATTTGATTAAGTTGGTGGCTATTGGTGCAGAATCTGATTGATGCCGGGATGAGCTAGAGTGGAGGAGGACGACGTCGCCGTTGGTGACCTACAAAACAAAGTCCCATCTGGAGTCGATGATGGTGGCTCTGGCGGAACCCTTCGATGATTAAGTCAGCTCTTCTGACCAACAGAAATGGAGTGCTCAGGCAAGAGTTCGGTAGAGTTTTGGAAAGAAGAAGAAAGCTTAGAGAAAATATATCTAGAGGGTCCCTTTTTATAGACGGAGCTTGTAGCAGTTGATAGTGACCGCTGCAGCCGTCTAGTAGCAGGCCGCTCGAGGCCTGGTGGAGTCTGTCAAGCAAGGCGCCGCTTGTAGCATCGTCTGCAGTAGATTGATGTTGACAGCCATCACCGTCTGATAGCAGATCGCTGTCGCCTACAGTGGATCGATAGTGACGACTACAGTCGTTCGATACTGAGCCGCTCGAGATTGCATGGAGGGGTGAAGAGTTTTGATGTATATCCATTCCAGAGGAGTTCGGACTTTCAAAGAGAATACGACTAGAGAGGATCATCTGGGAGGAACGCTAGCTGAAGGAGCTCGGAAGGAGTTTGGCTCCCGTAGGCGTTCGACTGAAGGAGGGATCCGGAGGAAGTTTGGCTTCCATAGAAGTCCGACAGAAGGAGAAATTCGAAAGGAGTTCGACTCTCGTAGAAGTCCGATAGGAGAAGAAATCTGGAGGAAGTTCGACTCCCGTAAAAGCCCGACTGAAGGAGAAATCTGGAAGGAGTTTGGCTCCCTAGAAGCCCAACTAAAGGAGGAACCCAGAGGGAGTTCGGCTCCCGTAGAAGCCCGATTGAAGAAGAAATCTGGAAGGAGTTCAGTTTTTATAGAAGCCCAATAGAAAGAGGGATTTGAAGAGAGTTTGGCTCTCGTAGAAGTCCAACTGAAGGAGGGATCCAAAGAAAGTTTGACTCCTGTAGAAATTCGATTGAAGAAAAAATCCGAAGGGAGTTTGGCTTTCATAGAAGCTCAACTGAAAGAGGAATCTGGAATGAGTTCGGCTCCCGTAGAAGCCCGACTGAAGGAGAAATCTGAAAGGAGTTCGACTGCTAGGGGAGTTCGACTGGGGCTTTCGGTCGGAGGAGTTCGGTCAGGCTCGACCGCTGGAGGAGTTTGGCCACTAAATGAGTTCAACCATTGGGAGAGGATTCTTGATTGAAGCTCTTCCATGATTATTAGTCGTATTAGGCTAAGCCTCAGGCTAGACTTCGACGGAAGCGGAGTTTATCCCCAACAATAGTCCCCCCACTCTCGAGTTCGAAACTCGAAGGAACGGAGTACAAAAAGGGCAACCGTCGAAGTCCTCTTTAGGGCTCTACACCAGTTCAGGTTGAAGCTCGAAGGAGATCTTATCTCCAGCCAAGATTGACGTTGAAGTTGAGGCTCGGGGGGGATCCCGTCTACAGCCGAGGTCTAGAAGATCTTGTCTTTTGTTGACGTTGCGGTTGAAGCTTATGGGAGATCTTATCTCCAGCCGAGGTTGAAGGAGATCTCCCTTGTTGATGTAGACTTTGAAGCTCGAGAGAGATCTTATCTCTAGTCGAGGTTAAAGAAGATCTTATCTCCTGTTGACGTAGACTTTGAAGCTTGGGAGAGATCTTATCTCTAGTCGAGGTTGAAGGAGATCTTATCTTCTGTTGATGTAGACTCTGAAGCTCGGAGAGATCTTATCTCTAGCTGAGGTTGAAGGAGGTTACATGACTCTGAAGCTCGGCAGAGATTTTATCTCTAACCAAGGTTGAAGGAGATCTCATCTTGTTGACAGACTCTAAAGCTCGAAAGAGATCTTATCTCTAGTCGAGGTTAAGGAGATCTTATCTCCTGTTAACGTAGACTTTGAAGCTCGGAAGAGATCTTATCTCTAGTCGAGGTTAAAGGAGATCTTATCTCGCTAAAGAGATCTTATCTCTTAGCTCGAAAGAGATTTTATCTCTAGTCGAGGTTGAAGAAGATCTTATCTCCTATTGACGTAGACTCTGAAGCTCGAGAGAGATCTTATCTCTAGCTGAGGTTGAAGGACTTTGACTTGCTCATGTTAGGACGAGGTTCTCCTTCTGTTCCTAACACGGCCACTATTGACTGCTTCTTTCCTGTCATCACATAGTTTTTGCACCAAGAAACAATAATATTGAAATAAAAGAATTTTATTGAAGAGAAATTATTGGCAGCACATCCTCAAATTCTTTGTGTTTTAGGGTCGTGGGAGCGTTGTTCCTCCAAGTTTCTTCAGGCAACAAGTTCTAGACCGGGCGACCTCCTCTATTTTATGCTGGTCTTTTTAATTTGGAGCAAGCTTCTCTTGGCTTTGAGGCTGGAAGGTGATGGCTCACCGAAGTACCAAGCCCCCCTCCCAGAGGTAGCGTTGATGATGTCAGGAGGCGGTCGACCTCCTTATTGTTCCTCCGTCATTGGTGGTTCTGGCTACGACAGCATCCTTGGCCGATCTTCTCCTACTTCAGACTGGCGTCTGAGGAATCGATCCAGCAGATCTGTCCTAATAAGCTCCTCGATTTCGTCTCGGAGCTGAATACATTCTTCAGTATTATGGCCGTAGTCATGATGGTAGAGGCAGTACTTGCTTCGATCGTGCTTGTTTGGGGAAGATCGTAATTCTTTTGGTCTTGGTAGCTGATTCTTAATTTCCATCAAAACTTAAATTTTAGAAGTGTTAAGGGAGGCATAGTTACGGAACCTTTTGGGGGGAGGACTTCTTCGCGCCCTTCTATCGGAACTTCCTTGATGATGAGCTCGAGAAGGAGTTCAGGCTCGCTTACACTCGAGAGGAGTCCGTGAGCGCGGCCAAACTTCACTCGGCCCTCCATCAGTGGTGGGTCTATTAGACTCGTCCGTCCGTCGCTCTTCTATGGCTTCTTCATCCTTCAACTTAAAGGCTTCTTCCGCACGTGCATATCTCTCAGCCCAAGCTAGCAGATCGACAAAGTCACTGAGATACTTCTTCTCTAGGGAGAACAACAAATCATTCTTCTGAAAGCCGCCCTTAAGTGCAGCCATTGCAACAGACTGATCTAGATTTCAGACCTCCAATGCAGTAGCATTAAATCGGATGACATAAGCTTGGATGGATTCCTCCTCCTTTTGCTTAACATTCATCAGAGAATTCGAATCTCGATGCGGATGCCGGCTGCCGACGAAGTGAGCCACGAATTGATAGCTCATCTGGTTAAAAGAGAAGATCGTACCTGGCTTCATCATCGAGTATCAGTTTCTTGCTGCTCCCTTTAAGATAGATGAAAAAGTTCGACATAATATGACGTCTGGTGTGCTATGAAGTAGTATCATGGTCTGGAAGGCCTCCAGATGATCAATTGGATCAGAGGTTCCATCGTAGCTTTCAAATTGACGGAGCTTGAAGTTTGGCAAAATGGACTCTTGCGTAATTCGGAGAGAGAAAGGAAGATCGGTGCAGACATCATCACAGCGAGTCGGGATGACATGGTGGAGTTTCTCAATCTATCGGTCCATCTTCCATAGTTTGTAATTGAGGACATCGTCTTGATCGTAGATCTTGGATGGCTTTCGACTACAGATGGGGAGGATCTCCTCCAGAGAAGAATTATGATCCGAACATGGATCCTCTGCTCTCTATTTCTTCTTTTCAGGGGCGATGGGTATGCTAGCCAAAGTGTTCTTTCTTGGAACTGATTTTCAACATTCTGATGGCGGATTTCCTGGTGGAGTCACCGTTGGGGGCTGCTGCATGGCCTGCACCATCTCGGTGAGGTCCTGAACCCACTGCATCAGCAGGTTAAACTGCTCCGAATCTCATGGCCCCCGGTGGAGGTGGAGGTTGAAGTATCAATGATGGAGCAAGAATGGATGGATCCGGCTCAGATTTGGCGGCAGAAGCGGTAGATCTTCAGATAGTCATCTTTTTTTGAGGCATTTTTTAGGATTGAGGAAGAGGATGGAGATGAACCTTGGAGAAGAAGGTCGGTAGAGTCGATTGAGCACTCCTTTAAGAATAAGGGTACCTCAGAGATAGAGGTCCTTCCTCTAGCGCCAATTCTGTTGGTGCAGAATCTGATTGATGCCGGGATGAGTTGAAGTGGAGGAGGATGAGGTCACTACCGGGGATCTGCAAAATAAAGTTTCATCCGAAGTCGGTGGTGGTGGCTCCGATGGGATCCTCCAACGATCAAGTCAGCTCTTCTGACCAACAGAAATAGAGTGCTCAGGCAAGAGTTAAGTAAAATTTTGGGAAGAAGAAGAGAGCTTAGAGAAAACATATCTGGAGGATCTCTTTTTATAGACGGAGCTTGTAGTGGATTGATAGTGACAGCTGCAGTCGTCTGGTAGCGGGCTGCTCGAGGCCTGATGGAGTCTGTCAATGGGGGGTGCCGTCTGTAGCGCCGCCTACAGTAGATTGATGGTGACAACCATTACCGCCTGATAGTGGATCACTGTCGCTTGCAGTAGACTGATAGTGACGATCGCAGCCGTCCGATACTGAGCCACTCAGGGCCATATGGAGGAATGAAAAGCTTTGACGTATATCCATTTTGGAAGAGTTCGGACTCTCAAAGAAAATACGGCTAGAGAAGATCATCCGGAAGAAACGCTAGCTGAAGGAGCCCGAAAGGAGTTTGACTTTCATAGGCGTCCGACTGAAGGAGGAATATGGAGGGAGTTTGGCTCCCATAGAAGTCCGACTGAAGGAGGAATCCGGAAGGAGTTCGGCTCCCGTAGAAGTCCGACTGAAGGAGGAATCTGAAAGGAGTTCGGAAGGAGTTTGGTTGGGGCTTTCGGTCGTTGGAGAAGTTCAACCGGGCTCGACCGCTGGAGGAGTTCAACTGAAGCTTTCGGTCGTTGGAGGAGTTCGACCAGGCTCGACTGCTGTAGGAGTTCGGCCATTGAATGAGTTCGACCGCTGGGAGAAAATTTCTGATTGAAGTTCTTTCATGATTACCAACTGCATTAGGCTAAGCCCCAAACTGGACTTCGACAGAAGTGAAATTTATCCTTCCAAATTTTTTCTTCAGTCGGACTTCTACGAGAGCCAAACTCCTTCCGAATTTCTTCTTCAATCGGACTTCTAGGGAGCTGAACTCCCTCCGAATTTCTTCTCTTGTCGGGCTTCTACGGGAGCCAAACTCCTTCCGAATTTTTCCTTCTATTGAGCTTCTATGGGAGCCAAACTTTCTCTAGATCTCTTCTTCAGTCGGACGCCTATGGGAGCCGAACTCCTTTCGGGCTCCTTCTACTAGCGTTCCTCTCGGATGATCCTCTCTAGCCGTATTCCCTTTGGAAGTCCGAACTCCTCCGAAATGGATATATGTCAAAGCTCTTCATCCATCCATACGACCCCGAGCGGCTCAGTATCGGACGGCTGCAGCCGTTACTATCAGTCTGCTACAGGCGACAACGATCCGCTATCAGGCGGCGATGGCTGTCACCATCAATCTGCTGCAGGCGGCGCTATAGGTGGCGTCCCTTTAACAGACTCCACCAGACCTCGAGCGGCCCGCTAACAGGCGGCTGTAGCTGTTACTATCAATTCGCTACAAGCTCCGTTTATAAAAAGGGATCCTTCATATATGTTTTCTCTAAGCTCTCTTTTTCTTTCCAAAACTCTGCCGAATTCTTGCCTGAGCACTCCATTTCTATTGACCAGAAGAGCTGACTTGATCGTCGGAAGGTTCCATCGAAGCCACCACCATCGACTTTGAATGAGACTTTATTTTGTAGGTCATCGATGGTGACCTCATCCTTCTCTATTTTAACTCATTCCGGCATCAATCAGATTCTACAACAACAACAATGGCCATATTATCCAAACTCATATATTGGATATTGGATATGTAGGTTCTCATTTAAACTCGCATATCCAATATGTGAGACATTCCATTCATTAAAATTAGGATACTTTTAAAAATAAAATTAAAAATATAATATTTTTAAAAATTAATATTTAAATAATAATATTGAAAAAAATTAGAGTAAAACCTGTCAGGATCATTCTTTTTACTATTTCTAGAAAACCTTGTATGTGTGGACTTGTATGCCGATTGGAGGCCTTACAGGAGCCGGGTAAGGAAGCCGGCTCACGAGCCCCAAACCGCTTTTCGTGTCTCGAGAACGTTTATCCGATAATTATTACTCCAGCAGAGGAAAGCAAAAGAAGTGCTTCCGACGGCAAGTTGTTCCGTCGAGTTTCCCTCCATACTTAATCAAGGAATAAACGCGCGTCGGGACCGGTAGGCACGTGGCTATGCATTCCCTTCATCATAATCAAGATAAAATTATTATATATATATATATATATATATATATATATATATATATATATATATATATTAAAATTTAATTTATATTCGACCAAATTTCTAACTATTCAATCAGTATGCATCACATCCAAAAAATCATGCCAGCTAAATAAAAAATAGAAGCATACATGCATCTAAAAAAATTTAAAAAAAAAACTACTACTATAAAAAAAATTAACAAAAAAATTAAAAAAATTCAAAAAAAAATCAAAGAAAAATCTGAAAAGAACACCTTTTATTTTTATTTTATTTTTTTTATTTTTTATATTTTTTTATTAGAAAGTTTTAGAAAAAAAAAAAAAAAAGAAAGAATGAATGGAGAAGGCGCCTACATGATGAATGTAGGCGCCTACATTCATTACTATGTAGGTGCCTTCCCTCTTTCTCTTTTTTTTATTTTTTTTCTTCTAATATAAAAAATAAAAAAAAAGTGTCTGAAGGCGTCTATATTAAATGTAGGAGCCTTTATGGCAGCTTTTTTTCTAATTTTTTTTATTTTTTTTATTTTTTTAAGATTTTTTTTAATTTTTTTTTTATTTTTTTCAAGCAGCAACAAGCTTTTTTTTTTGATTTTTTTTAAGCATGCATGCCTGTATTTTTTAGTGCACAAATCAAATGGTCGAAGATCCGACTGGATGTAGACTGAGCTCCGATCGATCGGAGCCCAGTCTACCCCTATATATATATATATATATATATATATATATATAATATATATATATATATATTGGTCGATCGGATTTTAATTCATATTCAGTTGGATCTCCGATCGTTAGATCAATGCACATCTTCAAAATATTCTTAAAAAGCAAACGAAGAACTTTTCATGTTCGTTAGCTTAAAAAAGAAATGGACGTACGAAACATGTATAAAATATGAAGGCCTGAAGGCGCCTTCAAGAAGGATTGAATGCAGATGCCCCCATCTCTTCGAATCTCTCTCCCTCGCTAGCTAAAAATATCAACTAAAAATAATAAATACTAATTCCTACTGAAATAAACACAAACCATTCTAAGATAAATACAAACACCAAATAATAAACATAAAATTTTTATTTATTATATGCTGTTTATATTTATTTTATAAAATTTATATTTATTTTGGATAGTTTATATTTATTTGGCCTTTGGATGGCATGAAGGTGCCTTCATACTTCATGAAGGCGCTTTCATGAAGGTTGAAGGCGCCTTTAAAGGTTGAATAAATATAAACTATCCAAAATAAATACAAACTCCATAGAATAAATACAAACAACGTATAATAAATAAAAATTTTGTGTTTATTATTTTATGTTTATGTTTATCGTAGGATAGTTTGTGTTTATTTCAGTAAGAATTAGTATTTATTATTTTCAGTAGGAAAGAAAGATTTAAAGAGACAAGAGGCATCGTATCAATATGACGTGCTTTTTTTTCATTGCGTCTCTCTATTTTTTTTTTTAACATGCCATGTTAGCTAATGGTGAGAAAAGTTCTTCATTTGTTTTTAAAGACCTCTTGGAGATGCTCGTCGATCCAACGATATAAAATTTGATCGAATATGGACTGAAATCTGATTAACTAAAATCTAGTGTGTGTGTGTATATATATATATATATATATATATATATATATATATATATATATATATATATATATATAAATATATATAATATTCTATAAAAAAGTATTTAGGAAGCACCATATGTCATATATATATATATATACTTTATGTGTCTCCAACTATAATTTAAACTTTTTTATTCGGCCACTTCAAACCTCCCACCTGGTTGGGGCTCTTAAGGATGAAAAAAATAGAGAAAAAATAGAAAAAAAATGTAGGAGAGAGATGTTTCATGTGATGGAAATTTGATACGTGGACATAAGGGTTTAAGATTCTCAAGAAATAGATGTAAGATTGCTAATAAAGAAGATGGGCCGGAGATGATAGAGAAGGAGGACAGTGAAAGCAAGATGATGATGGGAGGAAGAAGTGGAGAGAAAAAGGGAAGGGGGCATCTAGAAGAATTCTATTAAATGCAACGGGATTGTGTTAAAATATGAAAACTCGAATAGAAAATATGACCTCACGAGATATGTTGGGAGTGGGAGAAGTGTTGGGTGGTAGAGTCTAAGCCACTCATAAAAGAAGCCTAAGATCCAAAAAGTCCAAAAAAATGGCTCAGAAAGAAAAGAAGAAGAAGAAAAGAGCCTCCAGCAGGGCCGAGCCCAGTAGCTGGGCGTAGCCTAATGAACTGGTGTAGCCCAGTGCCAGAAGCCCACGCGGGTGCATGGGTCAAGCACTCGCATGGCTCAGGTGCGAGCATGCGTGCGGCTCTGACAAGATCCTTCGATGATCAAGTCAGCTCTTCTGATCAACAGAAATGGAGTGCTTAGGAAGCGAAATAGCAGAGTCTTAGGAAGGAGAAGAGAGCTTAGAGAAAATGCATCTGGAGGATCTCTTTTATAGACGGAGCATGTAACAAACTGATAGCGACAATCGTAATCGTTTGGTAGTGGATTGCTCGGAATTACATAGAGTTTATTACGGGGAGAGGGTAATATTTGTTGTCGTGATGTGCCAGTCTGTCGAAATTTAATAATCGAAGTTCAGAGGAGTAGGCATCAGTTGGTAATAAATGTTTGAGTTATATCAATATCAAAGAAGTTCGAACTCCTTTAAGACAATCTGTGTGTGGATTAGTTCATGCTGTGTATGGAGCCGGATTTATGGAGAGACCTTTCTGGGTGACTGCCAAAAGTTCAATCGAGGGAGGGTTCGGAAGCCTTGCGACTGGAGGAGTCTTTGAAGAAAGTCCGTCGGAGATGTCTGAACGTGGATCCACGGGAAATCCAAAAGTAGGTCTGCTAGAGGCATCTGCATGTAGATCCGCTGGAGGAGAGACCTGAGGAAAAATTTATCCGATGGAGGAATCCGACTGAAGGCGAAGTTCTGAAGGAGTCCGACTGCTGGAGAGGTTCGGAAGGAGTCTGACTATTGGAGAGGTTCGGAAGGAGTCTGTGGGGAGTCCGACTGTTAGAGAAGTCTATAGAAAGTTTGACTGCTGGAGAGGTCCGAAAGAAGTTCGGCTGCTGGAGAGGTCCGGAAGGAGTTCGTAATTGAAGCTCTCCTACGATTGTGAGTTACACTTGACTGAGCATCAGATCGAACTTTGATAGAAGCAAGATTTGCCTCCAACAATAGTCTTTCTACTTTCGAATTCAAAATTTCAAGAAAAGGAGTAAAAAGATGACTGCCAAAGTTCTTTCCCGAGTTTCCATGCTCATTAGGATGAGAGTTTTGGCATTTACCATACCGATGCCAAAGCTTTTTATATCTGAAATGAGTTAGAGAAGACGGTCCTTCATATCTTTCGTCGGAGCTCTGCCCTAGGTACGGTGTCATAAAGACTCTGTTCGTTGCTACTTTTTTGTCATGATGAGTGAGACACATGGCGCACGTTGATCGATCGAAGTCGATCCACAATCATAACTACCTTGGATTATCTTTGGCTACTTAAGATCTTCTCCTATCATCCAGAAGTCATTCTTGCTTGAGTCTTCCCCTTCCTTCGATTCTCATTCGTCTTCTTTCCAAGGATTTTAGCCTCCTTTGCATTTCTGAGCTTCGGATGCCCTTTCAACTAGTTCTCATCGCATCCACCATCCTTTCATCCTTTCCAAACAGCTTAGATCAATTTTTCAATCCTTCTCTTAGGTTATTCGTGCTTTTTCTTTTTAGCTTCTTGCTCCTCCGATTTTTTGGTAGCGACATTCGTCCTGTGTTTTTTCTTATTTTTTGGAGATTTTTTTGGGATCTGATTTCGATCCGCATGTCTTCCAAAACTTTTCACTCCATCAGTTCTTGAGGCTCACCTGGACCAACCTTCCTTGACCTTGCACCCTTGGCCGAGGTAGAACCAAGAACATGTCTCACTCGTCTTTCATTCCAGATGCCATCCCATCTGTTCTTACTTCGGATGATCTTTCTCTGATCCGAATCCAATATGAAATCTCTTCGAAATATGATCTTGAACTTTAGCTCTGATGACCGAGTCAGCTCTCCTTCGATCGATCGATTTTGTTTATACTTAGAGACCTTGTGTGCCGAGCTTCGACTCCCACTGCTCCTTTTTGTAGTCGTCCTCTTTCGATTTCTAAATATTTTCTTTGTATCTATCATACCGAACTTCTTTTGGTTCGTCATAGATTTTCTTTTCCTCTATCAACTGGCCGAGGTTCAATCGATCATTTCGCTCTTTAAAAATTTTTACAACTTCAAGCACCATTCTTCCACGAAGGATTAGTGGTACTTTTTCTTCTAGTTCAGAAAGAAGGAGTTATTGAAAGGTGCCTCTTTTTTCATTCTTAACTAAAAGAAAAAAAAACTTTTTTGTGCATTGTCTGACCCTGCCATTAGATCTTTCTCCTTGGGGTTACATCAGAGAGTCAGTTCGTCGAGATCCTAGCTTAGATGGAGCCGACCTTGATTCCTCCAACAAACTTGAAGCATACCGAGTTTCTCTTCTTCCCAATCTCTTAAAAGAATAGATCTTATTCAACCTGAGTTTGAGTCTCCTCGATCCTGCTGGTAAACTTTTTGCTTTTCAAATTCATGCGATTTCACGTATGTATATTGCCATTGACCACACTTCTCTTCCTATTGTAGAAATGGATGCTCAAGCTACCGAAATGCTTACCAAAAGACTTTACGTTAAAAAGAGGAAAGGAAAAGTATCGGACGATAACTTGAAGAGGATGAAGGTCAGTGCTTCTAGCTTCGTGGTCCCTATCACCACTGTCGCCATTTTTAGGATCACTGCCAATGCTGAAGTCGCCTTAACTACCGAGGTCGATACCGTTGGCATGGGCTCCATGCCTTCGATGCCCTCGGGTTCTTCCAGCAGGGATCAAGCTTCAGAGCTTCCTGCTGAGGGAGAGATAGGGGAAGGTAAGAAAATGAAGAAAGCTGTCACCAAAATGCCTCGCAAGGCTTGCCTTAGCGAGCCAGATGATGATAGCGACGAACGAGGGGAGAATTCCTTCGATAACCTAGAGATCGTTCGAGATCTGACTGACAAATTCGTGATGTCGGAGGTGGTGGATCACATGGCGACCTTGACCCACGGCAGTTTGTTTGGAGTTCTCTTGGAGCTATCCTCAAGGTAACTGCTCCATTGCTCGACTCTTCTGCTCTTCTCTTTTCTTCTTCTTCTTCTCTCTCTTTTTTTTAACACCAATCTTAATTGTTTATTGCAGTCGGATCATCAGATGCTCGCCTACATCAAGTAGACCGTCAGAAGGCAGAAGCATAGAAGGCCCAGGAAGATCTTTGGGTCGAGATCTGCCATCTTTATGAAAGGATCACCGAGGTCGAGTACCTTGCGGAGGAGAAGGTGGCAGACATCGAGAGTTTCCAGGGCGTGCTTCGAAAGAGGAGTTCATCTCGGCCAGACTCAAGGCCGCACTGACCCTGGAGGAGGAGAGGAAGAAGGAAGTCGAGAATAAGGTCGTCGAATTGGAGGCTCGAATGACGGAGTCGATCTCAGAGATGATGATCCAGATCGTGAAAGAGTTCAAGGCCTCTTCTGAGATGAGAAATTTGAATATCGAATTCGGCCAGGAGGCGTTTATTAAGAGTTTTGAACTCTGTGAAGGCAGGATGGCCCAGAGGTTCTCCGAACTCGATCTCAGCTTTCTAGAGGAGGAGGAAGACGATGTAGAAGCAGGACCGTCCGATGCCGTAGTTGATCCTTCCTTCGTCGAGCCCATATCTGATCCATCCGAGCCTACCGCAGAGGTGCCCAAGCTGATTTGGGAATCCGAGGCAGTCGAGAGCGCCCCAGCTCCGTCTTTCATTGCCCCTTCCAAGATCGAAATCCTCGAATAGTTGTATATTTTTTTTCTCTTCTTTTTGCTTTATACTTAAAATTTTTTGATTAAATGAAAGTAAAATTTTTTTTGTCTATACCTTTGAGTATTTTTTATACCTCGAATGCAGTCTTCCATCAACGATGACCCACTGCCTCAGGGGGTTCCCTGAAATTCTTAATAAAAAGCTTGAAGAAGGAAGTTCATCGACTGAAGAAGAAGTTAAAGAAGATAGAGGATGACCTTCAAGCTTCATGGAGAAATGCTTCGAAGGTGACCAAAGAGGTCACTCACCTCCAAAACTTGCATATGAAGGACTCTATTAGTTTCAGCATTTGGAAGGAGAGCTTCGAGAGGAAGCTGGCCAAACTCCAGAGGAATGAAAGCGACAAATTCTGGGCGTTGACGGCGAAGATCGACTTCCTCGAGACTCAACTCAAGGCAGCGAAGGAGAAAATTCAAATTCTAGAGGGGAGCTCGCCGTGGTCCTTCAATAAGGCATGATTTGAGTGGAACTGGTCGATGAGGTTCTCCGCGCTTCAAAAATAGCTGCATGACGTTGAGCTCACGTATGAGACTTACCGATTAGACTAGAGTAATAGGATGTCCAAGCTAGAATAGAAGCTCCGTATCTCCAATAATGAAGTAGCCCAGCTCCAGCGATAACTTGATGATGCATTTTGGACTGGTACAAGCAGGGTGGCTGAGGAAGTCGCCTCCTTGAAGAGGACCATTGGTGAACTATGAAAATCAGTCGGTGCGAAAAAGGCTGAGGTGCAATAGTTGAAGCTCAAGCTGACTTATGAGCGTCAAGCTACCAAGGATGCAGAGGTCGAGTCTGAGATCCTGAGGAGGAGGCTGCAAGAGTCAGAGGAGAACTATCATCGAGCCGACAAGATGTTCCATGATAACATGATGAGGCGGAGGGAGCTCGAGGAGGAGGTCGATCATCATAAGAAATCTTTATTAATGGCCACTGTTGACGCAGAAACTTATCGTCGCCGGAGTTGAGGCCGAAGAGGCTGCCGCTGGGGATCTGCAAAACAAAGTCTCGCTCGGAATCGATGGAGGGTGGCTCTGGCAAGACCCTCCGACGCTCAAGTTAGTTTTTGTCAACAGGAATGGAGTGCTCGATAGAGTATAGAGGAGAAGAAAATGGTTTTCAGAACCTGGCATCAGTGTATTCGGAGGATCCTTTTATAGAGGGAGCTTGTTGTAACCGCCTTGGTTAATGGGCGTCGTAATTGTCTTGATCAATGCCGATCGTTATTGTCGATCGTTATTGTCGATAAATGCCGATCATTATTGCCGATAAATGTCGATCGTTATTATCGTGTAACCGTAGCAAGATCGCCTGCAGTAATCCATCATAAGGAGTTCGGCCATTGAGAAGCTCGTCCACTGAAGAAGTCTGTAGGGAGCCCGGCTTTCTTAGAAGCTCGGTCGTTGGAGAAATCCATGTGGAGTCCGACTTTCGTATAAGCCCGATCGCTGGAGGGTTCCGTAAAGAATCCGGCTTCCTTAGAAGCTCAGCCCGAGAGGAAGCTTTGGGGGGTGTTCGACTCTTGCAGGTGCCTGACTGTAATGACGCAGAGACAGTTCAGCTTTTGCAGGAGTCTAACCGAAGCTCGGCAATTAAGTAATCAAAAGTAGTTCGGCAGCTAAGTAGTTTGACCCGCTGCCGATTGCTGAGGAGTTCGGGCGCTGGTTGTCCGAAGGAGCTCGACCGGCCGAAAGAATGGTCGCTTGAGGAGTTCGGCCGCTGGGAGTATGAAGCTCGGCCGCTTGAGAGTTCGGTCGGTTTGAAGGACTTTGGCTGAGGTTCGGCCGCTGAGAAGTTCGGTCGAATGTAGGAGTTCGGCCGAGGGGGCGATCGCTTGAGGAGTTCGGTCGAGGAGATGACCGCTTGAGACTCGACCGAGAGAGGGTTCGGTCCTGTCGCTGGGAGTTTAAGGAGCTCGGTCGCTTGGCAGTTCGGCTGAAGCCCGTCCGCGGAATCTCTTCTGCAGCCACTAGTCGCATCGGGCTGAGCATCGAACTAGACTTTGGTAGGAGCAGGATTTATCCCCAACAGCCATCAATCCGAAGTCTGAGGAGTCCGACCCTTCTTAGAATTTTGATGGCCTTTTTCTTTCTTTCTTCTCTTCTTCTTATTTTTTTTTAGCGTAATTGATCGTGTCGATCTATATTTTGCTTGTAAAGGTCTTATGTTTGTAATGAAATGGTATCTTTTTGTTATTTTTGTTTCGCATGGATTTGAAGTTTGTTCGTGGCTTTACCTTTTTTACTTCATTTGTCTTTGCATTATCTTCTGACGCGACGCTTGCTGTGGACGTCGAGCCCAAGTGTCTTCTGCGAATCGAGATAGGATCCTTCTTTTTATATTTGGCATAACCATATAGTCATAAAAAGAACACGTGTAAGGATTGTCGGGCTTCTCTTTTTTCCTCGTCTTTGGTCAATGAGGTTCTAGCTTTTGCTCACGTTAGGATGAGATTTTTATTCTATTCTTAATATGACTTGTGGGGGCGTATTAGGGCCATCGGTAGGGCCTCTCTCTCCATCTTGTCCAAAATTAACAAGGCCTTCAATTTTGCTCACATTAGGATGAGGTTCTTCTTTCATTTCTAATAGACTGTAGAGGTATATTAGGGCCATTGATAGGACCTCTTCTTTCATCTCATCTTAATTTAACGAGATCTTCGACTTTGCTCATATTAGGATAAAGTTCTTCTATTCCTAATGGACTGTAGGGGCATATTAGGATCATTGACAGGGCCTCTCTCCTCATCTCATCTTAACTTAACAAGATCTTCAATCTTGATCACGTTAGGACAAGGTTCTCCTCCTATTCCTAATGGACTGTAGGGGCATATTAGGACCATTGGTAGGGCTTTTTTCCTCATCTCATCTTAATTTAATGAGGCTTTTGATCTTGTTCACGTTAGGATGAGATTTTTCTCCTATTTCTAGCGGGCTGCAGGAGCACATTAGGATCGTTGATAGGGCCTCTTCCCTCATCTTATCTTTATTTTATGAGGCCTTCGACTTGCTCCTGTTAGGATGAGATTCTCTTTCTATTCCTAACAGGATCATTTTTTATTGCTTCGGAGAGTTATTTATTATTTTTTATCATTACGTAACTTTTGTGTCAAGGAATAATAATGTTAGAGTAGAAAAGTTTTATTGAAGAAAAGTTACTGATAATACATTCTTAGGGTTTTAGAATTTTAAGGTCGCAGAAAAGTTATTCCTCCGAGCTTCTTCAAGGGATAAGTTTTGAATCAGACGACTTCCTCTACTTCATACGGACCTTTCCAATTTATAGTGAGCTTTTTCTAATTCTGATATTATGAAATAGCTACTCGTCGAAGTACCAAGTCTTCCACCCTGAATATCTTATTTTCTATTCTAGAGTTGTAGTATCTGGCCATCCTTCGCCTGTGGATGGCCATCCAAACTTGGGTTTTCTTTCTTTTCTCCTCTAGCAGATTGAGGTTAGCTCTAAGATCGTGCGGATTACGTTGCTCGTTGAAGGCCATGACTCATGCTGATGGAAGCTTAAGTTCTATTGGGATGACTGCTTTTGTTCCAAAAGCTAAGGCAAATAGGGTTTTCTTGATTGATAATCTTTGGATAGTTCGGTATACTCAGAGCACATGATAGAGTTCATTTACCCAGATCCCCTTCACCCTTTCCAGTCTTATTTTGATGCCTTACAGTAAGGTTCTGTTTGTTACTTTGGCTTCTCTATTTGCTTGTGGATGGACAACCAATATAAAATGATGGAAGATGTTCAAATCTTCGTAGAATTTGGCAAATCCTGCTTCAGTAAATTGCTACTTATTATTTGTTATGAGGATTCGAGGTAAGCCAAACCTACAAACGATCGACTTCTAGATGAAGTCCTACACTTTTACTTCAGTAATTTTTACTAATGGTTCGGCCTCGATCAATTTAGTGAAGTAGTCGATCGAAATCAGAAGAAACTTCTATTGTCCGGATGCCATTGGAAAGGAGCCAAGTATATCCATTCTCCACTACGCGAATGGCTAAGGTGCACTTAGTGGAGCAAGCTCGGAGGTTGGCTATCTTTGTATATTTGCATTTTTCTGACAGCGATCGTACCTTTTAATATATTTGACACAATCATGATGCATGGTCTGCTAATAATAACCTTATCAAAGTAGTCTTTGTGACAAGGATCTGACTCCTACATATCTTTCATAAATTTTCTCATGCACTTTTCATAATGCAAAGTTGATCTTTAAAGGTTGGAGACATCTCAAGAGCGGTATAGAATACGATCTTCTATACAGCTTGCCTTCATACAGAACATACCGAAAAGCCTGATTTTTGAGTTTTCGAGCTTTTTTTGAATCATGAGGGAGAGCTCTATCCTTGAGGTAGGCAATGAGCGGGTCGATCCAACTCAACTCGTGCTCAACTTGCATAACAAGCTGTGAATCTTCTGAGCTTGGGTAATTTAGAATTTCGAAGAATACTTCTTTGGGCAGTTTGGCTGGGACTAAAGTGGCCAATTTAGAGAGAAGGTCAGCTCGTATATTTTCTAC
Source organism: Cocos nucifera (assembly GCA_006176705.1). Lineage (NCBI taxonomy): Eukaryota > Viridiplantae > Streptophyta > Magnoliopsida > Arecales > Arecaceae > Cocos > Cocos nucifera. Next base: position 1,014,754 of record QRFJ01001282.1, read on the forward strand.
CATCGAAATATGTTGAATGCTAAAATCATCGAAGATCGAAGTTAAGTTCTTTACTTTCTCAAGATATTTCATCATGCTTTTCTCTCGAGCTTCGTAACTATTGCTAACTTATTCGACCATCAGTTGAGAATCACTATAGAGTTGGAGCCGATCTGCTTCTAACTCTTTTGCTATTTTTAACTTAGTGATCAAAGTTTCATATTCAGCCCCATTATTAGTTGCAGGAAATTCAAAACGTAGAGCATATTTGGCGATGACTCCCTTGGGGTTAACCAAGATCAACTCCACGCCTGCACCAGCAGCATTGGAGGAACCATCCACGTATAGGATCCAAAAATCTTTAGAAAGGTCGGCTCTCTCTTCGAGGGGGCTTGACTATAGCCATGGAATACTGATTTCATTTCATTCAAGCTCAGGTTCATCTAGGATGGCGCATTCCACTATAAATCTGCTAATATTTGAGCTTTGATCAACGGTCGAGGTCGGTAGTTGATGTCAAATTTCATAAGCTCGATTGTCCATTTTATATTCTTTCGAAAGTATCTGTTCGATGAAGGACTGCTCTGATGGGTTGATCGATGAGAAGCGTTATAGCGTGCCCCTGAAAGTAAGATCAGAGTCTTCTGACAGTAATTAGAAGAGTGTAAGTTAATTTTTCTAATTTAGAGTATCTGATCTCTACATCCCTCAAAATTCAGCTTATGTAGTAGACTGGCTGCTGCACTTTCATTTTCTTCTTAATCAGGACTACTACTAGAACTTCTGAAAAGACTGCTAGGTACAAGAATAATTCTTCTCTAGGCTCAGACTTTACCAGCAGTGGAGATGAGCCGAAGTAGTTCTTAAGCTCCTCAAATGCCTGTTGGCATTCCACCATCTAGCAAAAGTTCTTTGACTGCTTGAGAACTTGAAAGAAGGGCATGCATCGCTTGGTCGATCTCAAGATGAAGCGGTTTAGGAATACCACTTTTTTAGTCAGACGCTGAATTTTTTTAATTATTTTTGGAGGAGTCATCTCCTGAATAGCTCAAATTTTCTCTGGATTCACTTCAATCCCGCACCTCGACACCATGAATCCCAAAAACTTTTTTGAGGTCACACTGAAGATGCACTTGGTCGGATTCAGCTTCATTTTGTACTTCTTAAGCATGCTGAAGGTCTCTTGACGAGCATGTCATTCACATACATCTTCATATTTCGATCGATCTGCTCCTTGAAGATTTTGTTGATCAGATGCTGGTATGTTGTCTTTACATTTTTGAGTCTGAAAGGCATGATCTTGTAACAGTAAATACCATGGTCAGTAATGAAAGTAGTTTATTTCTCATCCTCTGATGCCATCCAAATTTGATTGTAGCTGAAAAAGACATCCATGAAGATAAGGAGCTCATGGCCTGAGGTTGCATCCACCAATTGATCAATCCTGGATAGATGATAGCTGTCTTTTAGATAGACTTTATTCAGCTTTTTGAAGTCTATACACATCCTCCACTTATCGTTCACCTTTTTGACGAGCACCTTGATCGAGATCCAGTTTGGATAATTAACTTTTTAGATGAATCCGACCTTGAGGAGCTTGTCGACTTCTTCTGCAATTACTTTCTGCCTCTCCAGAGCGTGGCTGCACATCTTTTCTTTTACTGATCGATACTTGGGATCAACAATCAATTGATGTTCTATGACCTTGGCATCAATTCTCGACATATCTGTTGGGATCCAGACGAAGACGTCCACGTTCTTTCGAAGAAAGGTAATGAGTTACCTCCAAACCTCATCCCCTAAGTTGGAGTCGATCTGCACGGTGTGCTCTGCATTCCCATCATCCAAGGGCACGACTGCAAGATCTTCCATAGGCTTGCCCCATTCTTTCGTAAAATCGTCGCAGACATCCAACCCATCAATAGGGCAAAGGTCGGGCTGGGCATTTTTTTGTAGGGCTATGGAGTAATAGTGCCTTGCCAAGGCCTGATCTTCCCTAATCTCTCCAATTTCATAGCTCATCGGAAACTTCATCTTTAAATAATAAGTTGAGACCATAGCTCGGAGCGCATTCAAACCAGGTCGGCCAAGAATAGCATTGTAGACAAAAGGAGCTTTTAAGACTAAAAAATTGACTTGCGCTCTGGCCAGCTTCGGACATTGCCCTGCAATCACAGTCAGAGTTATTATGTCCTCAACTAGCACGGCATCGCCAGTGAAGCTTATCAATGAAAAGTTCATAGGTTCCAAGTGATTATTAGGTAAAAATATTTTTGAGAAAGCATCATAAAATAAAATATCAGCAGAGCTTCCATTATCTACCAGAACACGACACACATCATAGTCAATAATATTTAAAGTGATTACAACCACGTCATTGTGCGAAAACTGAACTCTTTGGACATCCTCATTGATGAAAGTGATGGGCTCCTCAATTCTCCATCTCTTCTCAGGCTCTGCTAATCCACTAGCCTCTCCTTGCCGAAGTTCCTCAGAGATGGTATTGATGACACCAAGGGGTGGTCGATCTGCCTGCTGCTCTTTCCTTCTTGGCGGTTTTGGTGGTGGTGGTGCCCTGGGCCGATCTTCCCGCCCTTCAGGCCGACATCATAGAAATCGACCGAGCCTGTCCCACTTGATGAGTTTTTCGATCTCGTCTTGGAGCTGGATACACTCTTCAGTATCATAACCATGATCACGATGGTAGAGATAGAACTTATTAGGATTACATCTGTCAGGATGAGAGCATATTCTTTTCGACCTTGGCAGCTGCTCCTTGATCTCCATCAGTACTTAGATTTTTGGGGCATTAAGAGGGGTGTAGTTATGGAACCTTCGGAGGGGAGAGCTCCACCGCACCCTTCTATCAGAGCTTCCCTGCTTTCGAGCTTGGGGAGGAGTTCGGACTCGCTTACGCTCAGGAAGAGTTCGGGAGTGCGATCGAACTCTACTCGACTTTTCTTCCTCAATGGGCTTGCTCGGCTCGCCCATTCGTCGCTCTCCAGTGACTTCATTATTCTTGGCCTGGAAGGCCTCTTCCGCTCGGGCTTACCCTTTAGCCTGAGCTAGCATATTAGCAAAATTCCTGGGGTACTTCTTCTCCAAGGAGAACAGCAAGTCATTCTTCTAAAGACCGCCCTTAAGTGCGGCCATCGTAATAGATTGATCAAAGTTTCAAACCTCCAGCGCAGCAGAATTGAACCGGATGACATAGGTCCGGATGGATTCTCCTTCTTTATGTTTGATGTTTATGAGGGAGTCGAAACCTCGATGGGGGCGTCGGCTGCTGATGAAATGAGCCATGAACTGGTGGCTCATTTGATAAAAAAAGTACCTAACTTGAAGACCAAATACCAATTTCTGGCTGCTTCCTTCAAAGTAGATGGAAAAGCTTGGCACGGGATAGCATCTGACACGTTGTGGAGTAGCATTATTATTTAAAAAGCCTTCAGATGATCAACCGGATCGAAGGTCCCGTTGTAGCTCTCGAATTAAGGGAGCTTGAAGTTTGGCATGATAGGTTCCTGCATGATGCAGTGAGAGAAAGGAGGATCGATTCAGATATCATTACCATGGGAGGGAGAGCATGGCGGAGTTTCTCAACCGCTTCTCATGTCTCGAGAACGTTTATCCGATAATTATTACTCCAGAAGAGGAAAGCGAAAGAAGTGCTTCCAACGGCAAGTTGTTCCGTCGAGTTTCCCTCCGTACTTAATCAAGGAATAAACGCGCGTCGGGACCAGTAGGCACGTGGCTATGCATTCCCTTCGTCATGGTCAAGACAAAATTATTATATATATATATATATATCGATCAAAATTCAAACTATATTCGATCGAATTTCTAACTATTCAACCTGTATGCATCTTAGAATGCACATCCAAAAAATCATGCCAGCTAAATAAAAAATAGAGACATGCATGCATCTTAATTTTTTTTTTTAAAAAAACTACTGCTATAAAAAAGTAAAAAAAATTAACAAAAGAATCTAAAAAATTCAAAAAAAATCAAAAAAAAATCTGAAAAGAACACCTTTTATTTTTATTTTATTTTTTATATTTTTTATATTTTTTTATTAGAAAGTTTTAGAAAAAAAAAGAAAGAATGGGAGAAGGCGCCTACATGATGAATGTAGGCGCCTACATTCATTATTATGTAGGTGCCGTCCCTCTTTCTCTTTTTTTTATTTTTTTTTAATATAAAAAATAAAAAAAAAGTGCCTGAAGGCGTCTATATTAAATGTAGGAGCCTTTAGGGCGGCTTTTTTTTCTAATTATTTTTTTTTTATTTTTTTAAGATTTTTTTAAAATTTTTTTTATTTTTTTCAAGCAGCAACAGACTTTTTTTTTTTTGATTTTTTTCAAGCACGCATGCCTGTATTTTTTAGTGCACAAATCAAATGGTCGAAGATCCAACTGGATGTAGACTGAGCTCCGATCGATCGGAGCCCAGTCTACCCTATATATATATATATATATATATATATATATATATATATATATATATATATATATATATATATATTGGTCGTCGGATTTTCAATTCATATCCAGTTGGATCTCCGATCATTAGATCAATGCACATCTTCAAAATATCCTTAAAAAGCAAACGAAGAACTTTTCATGTTCGTTAACTTAAAAAAGAAATGGATGTACGAAACATGTACAAAATATGAAGGCCTGAAGGCGCCTTCAAGAAGGATTGAATGCAGATGCCCCCATCTCTTCGAATCTCTCTCCCTCGCTAGCTAAAAACATCAACTGAAAATAATAAATACTAATTCCTACTGAAATAAACAAGTAATGCCCCTAGTATCGCGACCACGGCCACGACACTGAGGAATACATTTAAATTCCTTCAACGCCAGCCTGAAGCAGCAGAAGACCGGCTAAGAGCACTACCATAACTAGAAACTACAAGGTCGGCCACCTCACAGCATCATCAACGTTACCCCAGAGGAGGGGCTAGATACATCAGCGATTCGTCACCTCCCAGCGTCAAAACCAATGAGAAGCACGCTCCAAATGAAAGAGGCCAGCATGAGATAGAGGAGGTCGTCTGGACGGAACTTTCTGCCCGAGGGAACTCAGAGGAAGAACGCCCCGACGATCCTGAAACGGGGATGTGCTGCCCGTAATTTTCCTTCGGTAACATTCTTCCCTTCCGATAATATTATTTCTAGATGCAAAAACTGTACGATGACAGCGAAGGAGCAGCCAATAGCCCATTAGGAACAGGAGGAAGACCTCGTCCTAACGCGAGCAAAGTCGAAGGCCTCGTTCACCTTAGACGAGACGGGGGGAGAGGCTCGGACGACGGTCCGCATGATGTGCCCCCACAGCCCGTTAGGAACAGGAGGAAGACCTCGTCCTAACGCGAGCAAAGTCGAAGGCCTCGTTCACCTTAGACGAGACGGGGGGAGAGGCTCGGACGACGGTCCGCATGATGTGCCCCCACAGCCCGTTAGGAACAGGAGGAAGACCTCGTCCTAACGCGAGCAAAGTCGAAGGCCTCGTTCACCTTAGACGAGACGGGGGGAGAGGCTCGGACGACGGTCCGCATGTGCCCCCACAGCCCGTTAGGAACAGGAGGAAGACCTCGTCCTAACGCGAGCAAAGTCGAAGGCCTCGTTCACCTTAGACGAGATGGGGGGAGAGGCTCGGACGACGGTCCGCATGATGTGCCCCCACAGTCCGTTAGGAACAGGAGGAAGACCTCGTCCTAACGCGAGCAAAGTCGAAGGCCTCGTTCACCTTAGATGAGACGGGGGGAGAGGCTCGGACGATGGTCCGCATGTGCCCCCACAGCCCGTTAGGAACAGGAGGAGACCTCGTCCTAACGCGAGCAAAGTCGAAGGCCTCGTTCACCTTAGACGAGATGGGGGAGAGGCTCGGACGACGGTCCGCATGATGTGCCCCCACAGCCCGTTAGGAAACAGGAGGAAGACCTCGTCCTAACGCGAGCAAAGTCGAAGGCCTCGTTCACCTTAGACGAGATGGGGGGAGAGGCTCGGACGACGGTCCGCATGTGCCCCCACAGCCCGTTAGGAACAGGAGGAAGACCTCGTCCTAACGCGAGCAAAGTCGAAGGCCTCGTTCACCTTAGACGAGATGGGGGGAGAGGCTCGGACGACGGTCCGCATGTGCCCCCACAGCCCGTTAGGAACAGGAGGAAGACCTCGTCCTAATGCGAGCAAAGTCGAAGGCCTCGTTCACCTTAGACGAGACGGGGAGAGGCTCGGACGACGGTCCGCATGTGCCCCCACAGCCCATTAGGAACAGGAGGAAAACCTCATCCTAACGCGAGCAAAGTCGAAGGCCTCGTTCACCTTAGACGAGATGGAGGGAGAGGCTCGGACGACGGTCCGCATGATGTGCCCCCACAGCCCGTTAGGAATAGGAGGAAGACCTCGTCCTAACGCGAGCAAAGTCGAAGGCCTCGTTCACCTTAGACGAGATGGGGGGAGAAGCTCGGACGACGGTCCGCATGTGCCCCCACAACCCATTAGGAACAAGAGGAAGACCTCGTCAACCTCGGCCAGAGGAGATAAGATCTCCTCCGAACAACCCTATCAACTTCGGTTAAATAAGGTCAGAACACCGACTTCGACCTCGGTGAGAGATAGGATTTTTTCTAAGTGACCGAATCAACCTCGGCTAAAGAGCCTCAACTTCGGCATCAACTTTAACCAGAGATGAAATATCCGTCGAACTTCGACATGGATCGATACGAGGCCCGGAAGAAAACTTCGGCAGTCGCCTTGACTACACTCCCTTCCTTCAAGTTTCGAACTCGGGAGTGGGGGGGCTAGTGTTGGGGATAAACCCCGCTCCTGCCAAAGTCTAGTTCGATGCTCAGCCCGATGCGACTAGTGACCGCAGAAGAGATTCCGCGGACGGGCTTCAGCCGAACTGCCAAGCGGCCGAGCTCCTCAAACTCCCAGCGTCAGGACCGAACCCTCCTCGGCCGGGCTTCAAGCGACCGTCCCTCCAGCGGCCGAACTCCTCAAGTGGTTGCCCCGTCGGCCGAACTCCTCAAGCGGTCGCCCCCTCGGCCGAACTCCTCAAGCGGTCGCCCCCTCGGTCGAACTCCTACATCCGACCGAGCTTCTCAGCGGCTGAACCTCAGCCGAAGTCCTTCAAACTGACCGAACTCTCATGCGGCCGAGCTTCATACTCCCAGCAGCCGAACTCCTCAAGCGACCATTCTTTCGGCCGGTCAAGCTCCTTCGGACAACCAGCGCCCGAACTCCTCAGCAGTCGGCAGCGGGTTGAACTACTTAGCTGCCGAACTACTTCTGATTACTCAATCGCCGAGCTTCGGTCAGACTCCTGCAAAAGCTGAACTGTCCCTACATCGTTACAGCCAGGCACCTGCAGGAGCCGAACTCCCCCCAAAGCTTCCTCTCGGACCGAGCTTTTAAGGAAGCCGAACTCCTTACGGAACCCTTCAGCGATCGGGCTTATACGAAAGTCGGACTCCACGCGGATTTCTCCAACGACCGAGCTTCTAAGGAAGTCGGGCTCCCTACAGACTTCTTCAGTGGACGAGCTTCTCAATGGCCGAACTCCTTATGATGGATTACTGCAGGCGATCTTCGCTACGGTTACACCGACAATAACAATCGGATATTTATCGGCAATAACGATCATATTTATCGACAATAACGATCGGTAATAACGATCGGCATTGATCATGACAGTTACGACACTCATTAACCAAGGCGGTTACAACAAGCTCCCTCTATAAAAGGACCCTCCGAATTCACTGAGGCCAGGTTCTGAAAACCCTTTTCTTCTCCTCTATACTCTATCGAGCACTCCATTCCTGTTGACAGGAACTAACTTGAGCATCGGAGGGTCTTGCCGGAGCCACCCCCACCGGCTCCGAGCGAGACTTTATTTTGCAGGTCCCCAGCGGCAGCCTCTTCGATAAACTCATTCTTTAATATTGATATTAAGAAAAATATGATAAACAATAAAGTCCGTCTCATAATTTTTGTTTGGTCCATCACATGAGATGTTAGAAGTTCCATGGTGGAGATCTTACCATGTGGCAGTAGGTGGCATTAGAGCATGGTCGGCATGAGGACCTTTTATCGAGAGGCTGGACCGAGTGGATGCACCATGGAGGTCAGAAATGATTGTGGAGCGATGCAGCGCTCTTGTCGGCCTACTACTCATAAGACTGAAAATGGATTGAGTTGACCCATGATCCGATCCAACTCGATTCATTTAGATCTAATCCAATTCATTTTAAAGGATCCGCAAAGTCGGATTATGTTCTAAAATTGGATCTATTTAATATTCTGGGTTGGATCCGATCCTATCCGAATTCAGTATTAAATTCAACATATAAACTATAAAGTTAATAGAGTGGATTTGGAACTCTAAATGTTTTTGTAGTATTATTATTTTTTAAAAATTTTACTCAATTTAACTATAAAATTTTAAAAATTTATTTATAAATTAAAAGTTAAGGCAATTTTTTTTTTTTACCATAAACTTTTCATATATGAGTTTATTATATAAACCGAGTCTGATCAAAATTTGAGTTTGAATCGGATCTAAAATTTTTAGATTAAAATCGGATTATACATTAACTCGATCCGATCCAAAAAATTCAATAGGATAAATTTTTTGATCATGGATCCAATCCAATCCGATCCAATTTTTAATTGAATTGAATTTGGATCCAATATTAAAATTCGATTAAAAAATTGAGGTGGATTGGAATCACTCATGATCCGATTCATTTGCATCCGTGGCTGCTTATGCTTTGGATTTGCTGTTCTGTCCGAAATGGCCACAGCCAGCGTGGAAGGAATATTGAGTTTTATTAGAGGCCATCGCCTGAGTCAATAAGAAAGACCTCTACCGCTATATATTGAAAGTGTAATAGAAAATTTGGAAGATTTTTCAAATGGTCAAGTCGTCCTTTATTTTTTTTTTAATTTTTTTTTCAAGCAACCAGTCAGAGAACCACCACTCGATTCATTAAACAAACAAAACTCTATCCTACGACCATCAAAACCTTAGCAGCCTACCCCATATCATCATCTCCCTTCACTTCAGTGCCCCCATCTCAGCCTCGCCTCCTGTCGGATCTCATTGGCCGTGCCCCGCTAGACCCTTTCTCGGTCTCTCACGCTAACATTTTGTCGAATCGAGCTGCAGTAGCTCAATCGAATCTTGGTACGTACCTCCCCCGTCTATCCATTCATTGGAGTCCTTCCTATCAGTTTAAAGGAAAGTAAAGCCCTGCCCGTCCGCTATGTGTCATCTTCTCTAATGTGCATGCTGGTCCACCATGTTTGTCGTCACCCACGTACCCTAATCCCCACTCCGACTGCCTCTCCATTGAAATCAGCGATCGAGTGCTGGTCGACATGGCGATCGACCTCACCCCACCTTTGTTCCAAAGCTAGCTAATGGCTATGATTACTAGTGATAGCCCAACGATCATCTCGTCTTTTGTGAGCGCCGATGGTCATATGAAGGAGACCTGGGAGTAGTAGTTGGCTATGGACTTGGTGCTCGTGCTAAAGTGGTCATTTGGGACGACTCCTCCCTCCATACGTGCCTTTAAGCCTTGCTTTTCATACCCCTCCCCACCCCCCTCAGAAGACCTACCTCCATGCGTGTCTTTAGGTCTTTAAGCTTTGGTTTTCATGCCTCTCTCCCTCCTCTCTCCATCTTTCTTGCTTTACTTCTTCACGCGGATCCCCTTATGTGCACCATACCGTATGGTGCACAGTACGTCTGTCTGTTTGCAGATGCACGCGTGTTGCATGCGGCCATATGCAACCGTCCGTACGATGAACGATGTGCTACATTTTTTTTTTTTTTCTTAAACTCTCATCCAAACACATTTTGCAAGTCAATTACCGTAATTTAAATTGTAACGTGATCTGAATTGTAATACAATAACAACTATAAAACTTCAAACAATCTGAACGGAAGAACTAAAAAATTTATAATTAAATAAATAATTTTTTTTATTTTTGCTATTAATATTCTATATAAAATAATAACAATTAGCTCGTTGCTAAGATCATTAAATGTTGGATGCTGATGACTTAGGGGAGGAAGAAAAGAAAGATTGAAGCTGATATCTTAAGATATATTCATCCATATTAGCTAATATAATAAAAAAATTATTATTTTTTATTTTGTAATAGAAGTTGATCCTTTGCACGAATTGCACTGCCTTGTGGGTACCAATGGGTATGAAGCAGTACCTACTCGCTGTGAGTCCTAACCCATGTGCTGGGTCACGTAGGGCGGACTACTTTTCCATCGATCCGTTTACGGTAGTGTTTACAAGATCCTGAGAAGCTAATCAATGGGCTGCTGTCAACCACAAGGTCCCGAGAAGCTACTCAATGGGCTCGGGCATTAAGGGTCCGAAGGTACGCATAATTCAAGCGGAAGGGTGAAGCATTAATTTGAGGAAATTAAAAGAGAACTGTAATTTCTTTGGGTTACTAGAAATTAATTATTTTAAATTTTTATAAGATATCTACTAAGCACCTCAAGACCATCAAGACATACCACAAATAGAGTGATGTTATACGATAATTTGCTGACAATATACTAATCTTTTGCAAGACTACTTCTCAGTATGCTGTTGCAGAATTGTAGTAACCCTATATGGATAAAAAGAAATATAGACGCATCAACTAAAAGAAAAAAAAAATTATTGGTTGGATCAAATTCACTAGCACAGCTGGATCGGTCCAACCATAAACCAAAATGTGCATGGAGATAAAAAAGGAATGATAGAGAAAATGAAGCTCCTGCCAAAGTTCGATCATTTATTCAATTTTGCCATGATCAATCGAAGGCGTGATGACATGACCGAACTCTTATCGGTAGGTTTTCTTGTCATAGCCTATCCCAAATGGCCGATCTCCAACTCGTATGTATTGGATGATTTTTTCAACCATGATTATCAACTCCACTGGTTAATTAGAGGACTTACCTTGCCTAGACGAACTTAAACAGTAAAAGTAGCTTTCTTCCGCCAAACTATAAGGCTTAACCGTCTGATCTTGCTTGGCAACAAATTATAAAGGCACCCGAATTCTTCCTCTATAAGCGTCGGATTTCTTGCAGCCAAACTTCTTTTGGTCGAACTTCTTCCAATCGCTTAGAGAACTTCTTTTAATTAAACTTCTTTCAGTGGTTGAGCTCGCCATCATATATTGGGCATCTCGACCGAACGGACTTGAACAGTAGAGAAGGATCTCGTCGTCTATAAAAGTTCAACTCCCAATTTAGCAAACATCAGCTGTCCTGTAGACAACCTCGGAGGAATTAAAGTCCCATCCGAACTCCAATTATTAATCTTCAATGGACTAGCAAGTCACGACAATGGACACCATCCTTCTTAACAAATTTTACGGCTCCGAGCAGTCTACTAGTAGATGATTATGACTGTCGCTGTCATTCTATTACGAGCTCCACCTATTTAAAAAACTCCTAAATACATCTTCTCTTCTAAGCTCTCTTTGTCTTTCCAAAACTCCTAGGTGCTCTATTTCTAGTCAAAGAACTGACTTTACCATCGGAGGGTTCGATCGGAGCCACCTCCATGCCCGATTTGGACTATTTTGCAGATCTCGATGGCGACCTCGTCTTTTCCAACTCCAGCTCTTTCCGATATTCGTTGTTTTCTGCACCAACAGAATTGACGCTGGAGGAAGGGTCCATCGCTCTTGTTCTTAAAGGAGCACTTAGTCGACTTTCTTTTTTTTTTTTGATTCTTCTCCTTCAATCCATTCAGCAAAATGCCGCCCAAGAGAGCTTCGACCTGAAGATCCACTACCTCTGCAGCAAGATCCCAACCGAGTCAGCCTACTTCGACCTCATTGCCAATGTCTCAACCTCCACCAACTATTGTGATGGATGTGGAATAGTTCAACCTGTTGCTACAGTAGGTTAGAGGCTTCACTGAAGCAGTGCAGGCTATGCAGTAATTTCTAGCACATGTTCAGCTAGAAAATCCCTCACCGAAGTATTGGGGCCCAATGCAGGATGGGCCCACTTGGGCGAGTCGTCTGGTGACCCTTGGAAAGAGAAAGCAGAGAGCCCCTACTCTGATCATGATTCGATTCTAGGAAGATCTTTGCCTCCCTTGGGCCATCTGCCCTTTGAGATCCATGATCGAGAAGATCTTTTCGATTAGAAGCTCCAAGAAATGAATCAGCGGATTGAGAAACTCCGCTATGCCATCCCGATCCACAACGATGACATCTGCACTGATCCTTCCTCCTCTACTTGAATTATGTAGGAGCTCATCCCACTAAACTTCAAGCTTTCTCAGCTCGAAAGTTATGATGGGACCGTCGACCTAGTTGACTATCTCAAAGCCTTTAGGATCATGATGCTGCTCCAAGGCGCTCCCAACGTCATTCTCTGTCGAGCTTTTCCTTCTACTTTAAAGGAAGCAGCAAAAAACTGGTACTCAGATCTCAAATTGGGTACTATCTTTTCTTTCGATCAGCTGAGCCATGAATTTAAGGCTCATTTCATCAGTAGCTGGCGTAAGAGATGGGATTTCTACTCTCTCATCAATATCAAGCAGAAAAAGGAGGATTCCATCCGAGCTTACATCAATCGTTTCAATGCTGCTACTTTAGAGATCCGCAATCTGAACCAATCTATTGCTATGACCGCTTTAAAATATGGCCTATAGAAAAATAATCACCTCTTCTCTCTGGAGAAGTACCTCCAGGACTTTGCTGACATGTTGGCTCGGACTGAAGGCTATGCCCGAGTAGAGGAGGCCTTCAAGCTGAAGAATGAAGAGGCCGCAAGAGAGCGGCAAACAGGAGAATCAAGCAAGTCCGTAGTTATTGAGAAGTTGAGTGAAGCTCGATTGCACTCCAGAACTCCTTTTGAGCATCGACGAGCTCTGACTCCACTCCAAGCTCATCGGTGGAGGAGCTCGGACTGAAGGGCATGGTGAAACTCCCCTCCCAAGAGATTTCACAATTACTCTCAGCTGAATGCTCCAAAGATCCAAGTGCTGATGGAGATCAAGAAGCAACTGTCGAGGCCTGACAAGATGCGGTCTCATCCTAACAAGTAAAATCCTAATAAATACTGTCTCTACCATCGTGACCACGGTCATGATACTAAAAAATGCATCCGACTCCAAGATGAGATCGAGGAGCTTATCAGCGAGGCTGGCTCGATTGATTTATGAGATGTAGGCCTGAAGGGAGGGAGCAATAGCCGAGAGCATCATAGCAACTAGAATCATCAAGAAGGAAGGAGTAGCAAGGAGATCGACCACCTCTCGAAATCATCAATACGATTGCTTGGAGACTTGGATGGGAAGAAGCCATCGAATTAGCAGAGTCGACAAAAAGGTAGAAGACTGAGGAACCCATTGCTTTCATTAAGGAGGATGCATAGAGGGATCAATTCTCATATAACGATATAGTTGTAGTTTCTTTAAATATTGCTGATTATGATCTATGCTGCATTTTAATTGATAATGAAAGCTATGCTAATGTCTTATTTTATGATGCTTTCTCCAAAATGTCCATACCTAGTGACTGCTTAGGACTTATAAACTTTTCATTGGTAGGCTTTACTGGCGATGTTATACTGGTTGAAGGAATAATAACATTATCTGTAGTTGCAGGGCGGCACCCAAGGCACAGATTGATTTTTTGGTAATAAGAACTCCTTTCGCCTATAACATAATTCTTGGTTGACCTAGCTTAAATGCACTTTGGATGGTAGTATCAACTTATTATTTGAAAATAAAGTTTTCAATAAACTGCAAAATCAAAGAAATCAGAGAAGATCAAGCTCTGGCAAGATACTGCTATGCAATCACCTTGCAAGGGAGAGGGCAACCAGATCCTTGTCCAGTAGATGGGCTTGATATTCATGATGATCTAACTGAAGAACAGAGCGAGCTTATATAAGACCTTATTGTGATTTTTTTGAATGATGGGAACAAGGATCATACTATTTAGATTGGCTCCATCTTGGGAGAAGGGGCCAGAAAGCAGCTCGTCATCTTTCTACAAAGGAATGCAGAGGTTTTTATGTTTTTGTTTGGGTTCCTACAGATATGCCCAAAATCGATGCTGAAGTTATGGAACAACGCCTGGCTATTGATTCCAAGCACCGACCTGTAAAGGAGAAGTTGCGCGGCTATGCACTAAAGCGGCAGAAGGTAATCATGGAAGAGGTTGACAAACTTTTCAAGGCTGGGTTCATCCAGAAAGTATCCTACCCGAACTAGATCTCCAATGTGGTCCTCGTGAAGAAGGCAAACGGCAAGTGGCGTATGTGCATAAACTTCAAAATGTTGAACAAAGTCTGTCCAAGAGACAGTTATTCTCTCTCTAGAATTGATCAGCTGGTGGATGCAACCTCAAGCCACAAACTCCTCACTTTCATGGATGCCTTCTCCGATTATAACAAAATTAGGATGGCATTAGAAGATGAGAAGAAAACTACTTTTATTACTGATCATGATTTTTATTATTATAGGATTATGCCTCACTACTACGAAGGGCTACGACAGTGGTTCATAACCACTATCGTAGTCCAAAAAACTACTTTCATAGGCTATGACAGCGATTTTCTAACCGCTGCTATTACGGCATCGCCGTAGCTCTATGGCAGTGGTTCTAACAACCACTGTCATAGATAGCCTATTGCAGCGGTTTATAAACCGCTGTAATAGATCAACCTATAGCAATGATTACGTAACCGCTGTCATAGATTATCTATAGCAGCGATTATATTACCGCTGCCATAGGTAATCTATAGCAGCGATTTCTTAACTACTATCATAGGTATAATGTAGCAGTTGGCACCATTTACATCAGAAATCTATAGCAGCGGTTGGCACGGATATGGCAGTGCTTATAAAACTACTACTATAGATCTTGAATAATTAAAAAAATAAAATTTTTATTTTTTATATATTTTATCTAATAAATATAGATATATAATATAAGAAAATATAATAAACATACAAATTATTCTGAAATACAAAAATTTTATTACTGAATAAAATTTATTATAATATTTTTAAAAAAATAAAATACATCAAAAATCTTCTAAATCTACATCGTCGTCGTTACCAGGAGTCGGAGCCAAAGTCGGAGTTGGAGCTGGAGCCGGAGCCGGAGATAGAATGCTGGCCAACATATTCTCGAAGCCTATGACTCCAAAATGCATGCTGAGTATCGACATCATGTCTCTCACAATGTTCTCCAGATGAGATGCGCGCTTCTCAGCCCGATCTGCCCACATCGCAGCATGATTTGCCCGTGTCAATGCCTCCTCAAGCTCCTCCCAGCTGCCGACACCGAAAGTCTATGAGAAGATGCTCATCTCGGACCAGTAGCTCGTTGGCGTGTGTTCGGGCCTGCATCCGATCCTCTTAGAGTGCTCAGGCCCCAAGACCTGAGATAGATGGTCATGGGGCCCCAGAGATATCCAAGCCCTCGCTCGCAAGCGCATCTAACTGATTCTATAATTATAAATTAAAATAAAATTTTATAAGAAATGCTATAATACTAATCATATATACTAATATATTTAATACTTATAAAAATATGCCCGATCACGACGTTCATCGGCCTGCCCTTCTTGTCCGTGCAGCTGGATCGAAAGATCTCGCTACGGTTGGACATCACTCCATCTCTCATCAGCTATAACAAAGAATAAATTTATTAGAAAGATGATAAAAAATATGAACTTAATTTATCTAGTAAGATTTAGAATTAATTATCTCTCTATGCACACGATTGGCCATAAACTCACGGTTTAGAGTGTGTGTATACTTCTGGACTACACGATTCTTTCGATTTTAACGGAAGATAGTCTAACAAGTATTTAAATAAATAATAAATATTTAAAAAATATTAAATAAAATTTTAAGTATATTAAAAAATTTATAAGTTAGAAATTTTACCTCGAACTCCTAGCTCCTCCAGTGTCTAACCATCCTCTCCCACTAACTCGGAGGATAGTCCTGTATCTAGGGAACAAGCTCCTCCAGAGTGTCTCGTCGGTACTCAAGCCATCCTCTATGGAGCTTGATCTTGTAACCTTTATACAACTTTCTGATCTTCTTCAGTTGGGCATCTTGAGCTCTCTCGTAATTGGAAAAGTCGTACCTCTTCTGTACAAATTTATCAAAAATCAGTTATAAAATTATTCTAATCAAATATATATAGTGTAAACATATAAAATACATAAATATAACTAAAATATGCGTACTTATCCATATCTCCTTCCATATCCAGTTTCTGATGGTAGCATCCATCAAATGCCAAAAAAGAAATGCATCTCCCATGCGGTCTCCCCTACCAGCCTTCCCTCTACATCGTAATAGATGATCACCTGATGCTGGCGGATCCACACATGTGCCATATGTGTGGGACCGTGAAATATTCAGCTGGATGATGCACCTGCAATGTAAATACATTATGCAAATATATAAGTGTACAAATACTATATAAAAAATAAAGTTGTGCTAATATAATAAAAATGTACACTCAGATGCCTGCGTGGTAGCATGTGCCTCAAATATGGGCGATGGTAGAGGTTCAGCTATTGGTGGAGTAGATGCTGGCAGTGGAGGTCCCTGAGCAGCCGATGTCGAGGTGGATGAAGAATGCTCTGACTGCTCCTCGGATGCTGAACTGCACGTAACCTACCGAGGGGTATGGATGAAAGCTAGATGGCATTTCGATGCCATCGTGATTTGCAACGTTCATGAACATTAATAAATATAACATCGTGACATATCAAATTCTATTCACTTAGAAACTGAGCTCACTCCATGCCTGAGACATCCGACTAGGGTCCTCCCCCAGCTGACTCGATCACGGCCCAAGTCGGCTCGACTGCATATCCGAGCTGGCTCGGCTATGCCATCTCCTCGATCACTCCCTCTCTCGATCTCTCTCGTCGATGACGATGGCGAGGTCGAACCCCTTCCTTCCAGCTTTCCATCTCTCGATCTTCCTCTCTTCCTCTCTCGATCTCCCTCATCGGTGAGGCTGGACCCCATCCCTTCCTCTCTCACTCTCTTGATCTCTCTCATCGATAAGGCCAGACCCCGTCTCTCCTAGTGATGTCGGTGAGGTCGGACCCCCTCCCTCCCTCTCTTGCTCTTTCGATCTCCCACTCTCCCTCTCTATCTTTCTTGCCGACGAGGCCGGACCCCCTCCCTCCTAATGATGGTTGCAAGGTCGGATCCCTCCCTTCATCTCTTAAGTATAGATCCATCGGGTATTCAGATTCGGATCTGATACCAGTAATTAAAATTGAATCTAGATCTGAATATCCAGATTCTGATTCAAACCCAATCCGTTGATAGATCTAATCCGCAGTTACCGACATGGCACAGTCCAAGGCTACCACCACAACACGGTCCAAAAATTACGACATGCAGATAATTATAATATTTATAATAAATATTTATAATATTTATTATAAATATTATATAAATTATTATAAATATACATAATTAATAAATAATACTATAAAATTAAAAAAAATTATACCTACGGCTATAGAGAGTGGGTCACACCAAAAGCTCCGAGGATTGTCGACGACGACACAAGAGGAGGACGACGGCACTAAAGGTAACATGCGAAACAAAAGCAAGATAATGAGATAGAGAAGAGAGAAAAAGAGGAAAGAAAGAGAGAGAGCAGGGGCGGTCGGGGATGGGGTGTCAGGGGGAGGGGGCACAATGACGAGGAGGCCAAAGGAGGCTTCGTACTCGATCGAAGGAGGGTTAGAATGGTGGTGGTGGGGGGGTGGGGTTTTGCGGGGGGCCGAAGAAGGGTGAGGGGGGCTCACCGAAAGGAGGGTTTGATTTTGCACCGAGGTCGGAGGAGGATAAAGTGTGGGGGAAGAATTTCATGGAGGGCCAACGGAAGATTGAAGGTGGATGGGGGTTCGCCGGAGGGGGGTTTCATAGGGGGCCGAGGGAGGGTCGGATGGGGGTTCGCTAGAGAGGGGGTTCATTGAGGACCGAGGGAGGGTCGGATGGGGGGCGGTGGGGGGCGGTGGTGGGATTTTCATGGGGGGCCGACCGAGGGTGGAGGAGGGTTCATCGGAGGGGAGGTTTCGTGGGGGGCCGAGGAAGGGTCGAATGGCGGTTCGTCGGAGAGAGATTTTGCTGGAGGCCGAGGGAGGGTCGGATGGAGGGATGGGGGGTCGGGTGGGGGGTGGCGGATGGCGGAGAGGGGCAGCTGAGGATGGGGGGTCAGAGAGGGAGGGGGAAGGAGGGGCGGTGCCGGTCGAGGGGGAAGGAGGGGCAACATCGGTCCCAGGGGAGGAGGGGCGATGCCGATAGGGGGGAGCCTCACCGACGATGAAGAGGAGGGAGAGAGAGAGTGAGAGCGATCGAGCACGCATGGGAGGAAAGAGAAAATTTAAAAATTTTTAATTTAACCTATGGCAGCGATTATCGAACCACTGTCATAGATCTATGATAGCGGTTATCGAATCGCTGTCATAGATCTGCAACAGCGGTTATCCAAAACCACTGCCATAGATCTACGGCAGTAGTTCTATAACCGCTGTCATAAATCTATAGCAGTGATTTTTGATAACCGCTGTCATAGATGAAAAATAATTTTTTTCTTATTTTTTTCTAAATATTATATAATTTTAAAATTTAATATCTATCTTCATCATTCATTATCTAAATAATTATTATTAGAGTATCATCACAAAAGGTCACCTCGATTCGATGGCCCTAGCTTCATCGATTAAAAAAATTTAATTTCGATGGTCACAAATGATGATGCGATGATCTGATAGATGGAGACCTTCGATGGATTCAAAAACCTACAACGATGATCTCGATAATGTTTGTAGCATGTTATCAAAGTTTCACTTCAATCGAATATCATTATCATGATCAATTTAGTATGGAATGATTTCGACTGTTAAATTAGAAATAAACGATCAAAGGATTAAACGGCATTCGATTATAAGATAATTTTTTAGTTAAATAATTTTTATTATAAATTTAAATATTTTATATGATGATGATAGTAAAATTTAAATCATTTTTGTATAAATTATTCATGTTAAGCAGATATTACAAAAGCATGAGCATAATAACCAGTGAAGTTTCAAAATGGTTATCAGAAGACGTATAGTTTTAGATCGTTCTTCGTCTTATAAGTTGAATTTTATAATCACCACCATAAAAAAATGATTAAAGTAGTAGCCAAAATTATTTATAAAAAAAATTATCTCATAATCGAACACCGTTTGGTCCTTTGATCATTCATTTATCATTTAACGGTCGAAACTATCCTATACTAAATTGACCAAGATAACGATATCCGATTGAAGTGAAACTTTGATAGTATACTACAAATATCATTGAAATCATTGTGGCAGATTTTTGGATCCATCGGAGGTTTTCATCTATCAGATCATTGCATCATCATTTATGATCGTCAAAATCAAATTTTTCTGATCGATGAAGCTAGAGCAATCGGATCGAGGCGATCTTTTGCGACGATACTCTAATGATAATTATTTAGATAATGAATGGTGAAGATGCATATTAAATTTTAAAATTATATAATATTTAAAGAAAAAATATATGGTAATGGTTATAATTAACTGTTGCCATAAATTAGATCATAGCAGCGGTTCCTACTAACTACTGCTATAGGTCTAACTTATGACAGCGGTTATAATAAATCGCTGTTATAGGTCGACCTATGGCAGCGATTTTTTATAACCACTGCTATAGGTCCGACCTACGGTAATGATTTTTTGTAACCACTACTATATGTCGGACCTATAGCAGTGGTTATAAAAATTGCTATCATAGATCCGACCTATGGCAGTGGTTAATAAAAACTGCTATCATAGGAGCGTGGCAGTGATTTCAAAAACTGCTGCCATAATAAGCACCGCCATAGGCCATTTTTGTAATAGTATCTTTTGGGCTAAAAAATGTAGGTGCGACCTATCAGCACCTAGTGAACAAGATCTTCAAGAAGCAGAATGACCGCAACATAGAGGTTTACATGGATGCTATGCTTGTCAAGAGTCGATCTTTCATAAATCATATTGCCAACTTGGAAGAGACCTTCAGTGCACTCTGAATATACAAAATAAAGTTGAACCCATCCAAGTATGCTTTTGGAGTAATCTCGAGGAAGTTCTTGGGGTTCATGATGTCAAGGCACAGAATCGAAGTGAACTCGAAAAAAATCCATGCCATTCAAAAAATGACTGTCCTAAAAATAATAAAAGAAGTTCAGCGCCTAAAAAAAAAGATAACAGCTTTGAATTGCTTCGTTTTGAGGTCGATCGAGCGATATATGCCCTTTTTTTAGGTTCTCAAATAGCCGAAGAGCTTCTGCTGAACTCCTGAATGCTGGCAAGCATTTAAGAAACTAAAAAACAACCTTGGCTCACCTTTTCTACTGGCCAAGTCTGAATCTAAAGAAGAATTATTTTTATATTTGGCGATCTCTCCTGCGGCTCTTACAACAGTCCTAATCAAAGAAGAGATGAAAGTATAGAGGCCGATCTACTACATAAGTCGAGTTTTGAGAGATACTGAAATCAGATATACCAAGTTAAAAAAAAATTAACTTATGTCCCATTGATTACAGTCTGAAGATTTCAATCTTATTTTTAGGGACACATCATAATACTCCTCACTGATCAACCCATCAAGACAGTTCTTCATCAAATAGATGCCTCTGAAAGAATAGCAAAGTGGGCAATTGAGCTCACGGAGTTTGACATCAATTTTCAATCTCGACTGTCTATTAAAGTCCAAATATTGATCGATTTTATAGTAGAGTGTACCATTCTAGATGAAGCCGAACTTGAGCAGCATGAGGTCAATGTTTTGTGGCTACGGCCGAACTCCCCTGAAGAAAGAACAAACCTTCCTGAAGGTTTTTAGGCCCTATATATGGATGGTTCCTCCAATGCTTCAAGGGTAGGCATGGATTTGATTCTAGTCAATCTAGAAGAAATTATTACTGAATACGCACCGCGCTTCAAATTTTTCACAATAAATAATGGGGTAAAATATGAATTCCTAATTGCAGGATTAAAGGTAGCCAAGGAATTGAAGGCAGATCGATTGAAAGTTTACAGTGACTCTCAATTGATGGTAGGACAAGTCGATGACAATTATGAAACTTGGGAGGACAAGTTGGTGCATGAAGAAGTATTTGAAAAAGCTTGTGAAGAAGCAAGCTTATTCCCTCACCCCCAAAAAACAAACCAACCCTATAGCGCTTCACATTCTTTCTATTCCATCCCAATCTATTCCGGGATAGGCAGCTAATATTAATCTAATAAGTGCAGTAGTCGTCGTCTGACCAATCAGCTCGGACACCAGACCGCTCATGCCTGCCCAATTTGTCTCACCCTAAATGGAATGGCTCTCTTAGTTACACTGCGCTCCGATCCGAGTCCACATGTCCGCTTTTATCCACCCGCAACCCGCTTTCTTTGCCAACACAACATTAGGGCCGTCCCCTTCATTCTATGCTGACCCAGGCCGGGGCTGGCTTTTTGGGAAGCCCGTTCCCACCGCGCTCATGGCCCAGCTAGCAAGGAGTCTGATCCCGATCTTTGGCAGTTTTGATATCCAATAGATCTCGAGAATAGAAAATGCCAGGGCTGACCTTCTTTTCAAGTTAGCCATATTGGCTCCAAATGAATTGCCCAAAGAAATCTTTTTTAAACTTTTAAAATGTTTGAGCTCGGAGGAATCCCAAACTATAATGCAAGTCGACCAAGAGCCCGATTGCATTGATCTAGTCCTTGCTTATCTCAGAGATGGTGTCCTCTCTCGAGATTCAAAGAAAGCTCAAAAATTGAGAAATCAAGCCTCCCGATATGTTCTATATGATAATAAACTGTATAAGAGGTCGTACTCTTTGCCACTCCTAAAGTGTCTCCGATCTTTCGAGGTTGATTATGCATTATAGAAGGTGCATATGTGAAAACCATCTAGGGGCAAGGTTCTTATCTTACAAGCTGCTTCAAGAAGGATACTATTGACCGATTATGCATCATAATGTAGTAAAATATGTGAGAAAATGTGATCGGTGTCAGAGGAATGCCAACATTCAAAGACAACCAATCTCCTAACTTATAGCTTTGAGCGCCCCATGGCCATTTGCACAATGGGGGATGGACATACTTAGATCATTTTTCATGACATCTGGATAGCAAAAATTTTTTTTAGTGGTCATAGATTATTTTACTAAATAGGTCAAAGCTAAACCTTTGACGAAAATTACTGAAGCTAAAGTGCAGGATTTCATCTGAAAATCTATAGTTTGCAGATATGGTTTATCTTGGACTCTTATAATTGATAATGGATGCTTATTTGCTAGAACAAAGTTTATCGAATTTTGTAAAAATTTGAACATTTTTCACCACTTCACATTAGTAGCTCATCCACAAGCAAATAATAAAATCAAGGTAACAAACGGGACTCTGCTTTAAGAGATAAAGGCAAGACTCGAAAAGATGAAAGAAACTTAGATGGATGAACTCTATCATGTACTTTGGGCTTATAGAACCATCCAAAGATTGCCAACTGGAAAAACTTCATTTGCTCTAGCTTTTGGAATGAAAGCAGTCATCTCAATAGAGCTTAAACTTTCATCGGTGCGAGTCGTGGCCTTTAATGAATATAGTAATTTATAAGATCTCAGGATAAATCTTGACCTACTGGAAGAAAAGCGAGAAGAAGCTCGGATCAAGATGGCAGCTTATAAATAGAAGGTGACCCGCTATTACAACTTCAGGATCAGAAGCAAAACATCCAGAGTAGGAGATCTAGTACTTCGATGGATGGACATCTCACAGTCGTAGAACCAAGAAAAGCTCATCCCAAACTGGAAAGGCCCTTATAAGATCGAGGAGATCATCCGACCTAGAACTTACTATCTGAGGAAACTTGTAGAAGCTATGCTTCCACGATCTTAAAATTTAAAAAATCTATGGATGTATTATCAATAACTACATTCCAATAAAGTTTCTTCACTTTAACATCCTTGTCTTTGGTGCACGATTATGTGATGGCAGAATTGAAGGCCTCTGATTTTTAGATAGAAGGTTAATCTCATCTTAACAAGGGTGAAGACCTCCGATTCTTAAATAGGAGATTAACCTTATCTTAACAAGGGTAAAGACCTCCGGTTCTTAAATTGGAGGTTAACCTCATTCTAACAATGATGAAGGCCTCCGATTCTTAAACATGAGGTTAACCTCATCTTAACGAGAGTGAAGGCCTTCGATTCTTAAATAGAAGATTAACCTCATCCTAACGAGGATGAAAGCCTCCAGTTCTTAAACAAGAGATTAATCTCATCCTAACGAGGGTGAAGACCTTTGATTCTTAAATAGGAGGTTAACCTCATTCTAATGAGGGTGAAGGCCTCCGCTTCTTAAACAGGAGGTTAACCTTGATCTAATAAGGATGAAGGCTTCTGGTTCTTAAACATGAGGTTAATCTCGTCTTAACGAGGGTGAAGGCCTTCGATTTTTAAATAGGAGGTTAACCTCATCCTAATAAGGATGAAGGCCTTTGGTTCTTAAGCAGGAGGTTAACCTCGTCCTAATGAAAATGAAGATCTCCAGTTCTTAAATAGAAGGTTAACCTCGTCTTAACGAGGGTGAAGACCTCTGATTCTTAAACAGGAGAAAATGGAAAGAGGCCCTCTCGACAGTCTTTTTTGTGCTCCGGCAACTTCTTTAGGAATAAGAGGTGAACCTCATCCTAATGAAGAAAAAAGCTAGCCATATTAAGAACAAGAGGAGGACCTCGTCTTGATACGAAATCGAAGGCCTCCGATTCTTAAATAAGAGGTTAACCTTATCTTAATGAGGATAAAGACTTCTGATTCTTAAATAGGAGAAAATGGAGAGAGGCCCTCTCGATGATCCTTTTTGTGCCCTAGCAACTTCGTTAGGAATAGGAGATAACCTCGTCCTAATGAAGAAAAAAGTCAGTCGCGTCAGAAATAGGAGGAGGACCTCATCCTAGCATGAAATCAAAGATCTCCGATCCTTAAATAGAAGAGTCATAATGAAGAAAAATGTCGACTGTCTTAGAAATAGGAGGATCTCATCCTAACAAGGGACCAAAAACTTGTCTAAGTCCTCTATCATAAATAAGGAGGGACATGCATGCAAAGCGATGGACTAAGAATATTATCTCAAAGGTAACCCCAAATATTAGGAGAAAAAGCATATCTACATCTAATCGAGATGACAACAAAGAGGAAGCAAATAAAAAGTCATATCATTAAGATGAAATCCATTACAAAACTAAGGTTTGTGAGACTGTTTACAAAAGAAAAGAAGGGAAAAGCATAGCCGAAGTCCTAAGAAGAAGGATCCGAACCCTCGAACTTCGGACTACTAACCCCAACCATCACTAGAGACTGCTTCAAGTCGTTGATCTTCTCCTCGAGCTCCTTTCTTATTAGCGGGCTCTCGCCGAATAATTTATTAATCCTTCAGCAATCATCTTCAGACTCTCACAACCTTTTTCTTAGAATCGCCGATTCAGCCTCTGCATCTTTAATGGCCTGCTGCTCATAAGTCAATTGGATCTTCAGCTGCTGAAGTTCGGCCTTCTTCTTTCTGTATGTTTCAAAGAGATCACCTAAGAACCTCCTCAAAGAGGCAATTTACTCCAATTCCTTGCTTGCACTGATCTGTTGACTATCGGCTAACTACTTCTAGAGTCGGATCACCTCACTGTTGGCAACTCTGAGCCTTTGTTCAAGTTAGAAAATTTTCTTCATCGAACCCAACCTATAATCGTCTTGAGAAATTTCAGCATCACGAAGCTATTTCTGGAGGTCGGAGAACTTCTTCGACCAGTCCCAACCATACTATTCCTTATAGAGGACCATGGCAAACTTCTCTTCAATAACTAAATCTTCTCTCTCACCGCATTGAGCTTGACTTCGAAAGAGCTAATCTTCGCGGTCAATGTCTAAGACTTGTTGCTAGCATGTTTCTGGATCTCCTCGAGTTCTTTTTCAAAATTACTCTTCTTTTTGATATAGTCCATGGAGTCCTTCCTGTGCAAATTGCGAAGATGGGTAACCTTGATTGTGGCTTTAGAGTAGTTCTTCTTTAATTTTTGAAGTTCATTATCAATCTTCTTCAACTTCTTTTTAGTTTGGTGAACTTCCTTCTTTAAGTGCCTAATATGAGCCTTCAAGGGGATACCTTAAGGTAGAGGATCGGCTTCAATAGAGAATTGCATCTAATGCATAGAAAACTTAATGGTTCAAAGGTATTGTCAAAAAGAAGTTCACTTTCATTGATTAAAATATTTTGCATATAGAAAAAAAAAGAAAAAATATATACAACAATCAAGGATCTCTAACCTCAGGAGGAGAAGCAGCTGAAGAGTTCGACACTCCTGGGATAGCCTTAGGCTCTAAGGCTGGTTCGGCTAATGTAGAAGGAGACACAGCAAAAGAAAGTTCGACGGATGGGAGATCGGTGCCTGCAGCAGAAGGCCCCGCCTCATCATCAGATCCACCATCCAAGAAGTTGAGGTTGAGCTCGAGAAACTTCTTGATCACGCTTCTTTGGCAGAGCTCGAATCTCTTGATGAAGGCCACCTTGGCAAAGTCAACCTTGATGTCCTTCATCTTGAAGGAAGCCTTGAAGTCTTGAACCGTCTACATCTTGGCCTTCGAAATCCACTCCAAAGTTTGCCTCTCCTTCTCAGCCATCTCAGCTTTGACCTTCTTTCTATTTTTGGTCTCTTGACTGAGCTCCTCCTTCACCTTGGTCAGGGCTTGTTTGGTATTCTAGATCATCTCCAGGAGGCCCCCGACCTCCATAGACTTCTCTTTGAGGAGGCGGTCGATTTTGTCCTAATGCTTTTCTTGAAGCTTCTCTGCTTCTGACCTTTGCTGGTTAAGCTCCTTGAGTTGACGATCAGCTGATGACCCAACTGCAAAAAAAAAAAAGAAAGAGAAGAGAAGAGATAACAGATTATGCCAATGAACGAGCGTAAGAACAAGTAAGAGAAAGGAAATGAGATAGTTATCTCAAGAAAAGTTCTAAGAGAGTCCCAGATGCAATCTCCAAGGTCAGCATCGACGATCCTGTCCACGACTTTGGGCAGGGTGCATCCATTGATTAGAGATTTAATGATCTCTCATTTCTCAAAGGGATTTCCCCCTAGTCCTCATTATCATTGGTGGATCCACCGGGGTTGGCTTTACGTTTGACCTTTCGAGTGGCCATCCACTTTTTTTTTCTTTTCCACCCCCTTTCTTTTTTCAATGGGAGGTTCGGGAGCAGGTACTTCAATGGAAGGACTGGAGGGAACTGGAGGTGCTATGACATTAGTAGCAGCAATGTCATCGGTAGATATGGTAGAGCATAAAGCATCAACCCTTATCCTTTTCGAAGTCTCACCAGGCATGCTGCCTTTCTTCCTCTTGTGAGCTCAGGGCCCCTTGGAGAGGTGCTGAAGCTCGTCTGAATCCATCTCTGCAATAACAAAAAAATTATGGTTAGATGGGAAGATCAGAGGGCAATTTATGAAGCTTAAAAATATACCTATTGGATTAAAGAGACTTAGGCTGAGGTTGAACAAGATCTGATCCTTTATCAGCTCAGACACAAGAGAAGCTTGGTAATTTCTAAGTTGAGCGGCCAAGTCCTAATCTTCTCTTTCTAATCCTGGAGTTGAGCAGATTGAGTCCCTTAGATGTCCCTAGGGTGGAAGTCCTAATTTTAGAGTCGAACAGGAAATATAGAAGAACTCTTTTCAGTTATAAATGGAGGAGGAAGTACCTTTCAACAGTCCCTTCTTGCTGAACTGGGAAGAAAGGTACCACCAGTCCTTAGCAATGGGATGGCGCCTAAACGTGTAGTAATTTCAGAAAAGAGAGATTGTAGGTCGAACTTCGGCAATTATGCAAAGGAAAAGAAACCCTACGATAATTCTAAAGGAGTTTGAAACCATGAAAGCTAAAGAAATGTTTAGAAAGTGAAAGAGAGCGATCACAAAAGAAGGGAGCGAAAGCTGAAGTCTGGCGGGGAAGGCTTCTAGGTACAAGCAAAAGTGGCCCAGATGAGGAATGCAAGCTTGGCTGCTTAATTCAAGGAGTAACATGTCATATTCGGGGGGCACCCCGTATTGAATTCTAACCAAAGACAATTCTTCGGAAGACATGGAGCAAGGGATGGTCTCAAAAATGAAAATTGGATGAGGCACCTCCTTAATCTTGATTTTATCTTAGGAGTCGGATTTGGGGAGTTCAGCTTAGACGAGCTCCCAGAACTGTTGGATCAAGAAATATTACAAAACATTTGGAATCAAACTGAGCAGAAAATCTCCTAAAAAATCAAAGGAAAAGGAGTTGTGAAAATCCTTGGATAATAGTAAACACCCACGAAGAAATTGAGAACTCCGAAAGTGAAAGAAAAATGAATAAAAAAAGAAAGAAGGGATGAAAGACTAACCCATGTTTGTCGAAGAACTCAGGGGAACGACTGGAGAGGCCGAAGGCTATTGGGAAGGATGCCGATGACCGTAGAAATCTCGATGAAAAGCAAGCGGGGCACCCGAAGAAGCTGAGAATGAAGGGAGAAGAAGGAAAGCACGAGCAAAGATAAGAAATTGGGAGAAGAAATGCTTTAAATAGCCGAAGAAACCTAGGACAGTTATGATTGCAGGTCTTCTCCGGCCAATCCCGACCTGCCGCGCGTTCGAACTATCATGCCTATCCCTAATAGCTAACGAAATATTTATGTTGCCATACTCAGAACTCCGCACTGGGATGAATTTTGAAATAGATGTTCACTCAAGTCATTCGCCCATTAAGAAGCTTCGACGTCGGTCAGAAAGAGCCAAAACTTTTCATCTCCTGAGCATGGGAACCTGCAAAGAACTTCGGCACTTGCATTTGTACTCCCTTCTTTTAAAACGTCGAACTCGAAAGTAGGAAGACTAGTATTGATGGTAGAGTTGCTTCTGTCGAAGTTTGGCCATTTGTTTAATCTTGGCGTGATGACATGACCGAATTCCTATCGGTAGGTTTTTTTGCCATAGCCTATCTCGGACGGTCGATCTCTAACTCGCATGTACTGGATGACTTTCTCAACTACGATTATCAACTTCACTGATCAATTGGAGGACTTGTCTCGCCTAGACGAACTTGAACAGTAAAAGTAGCTATCTTCCACCGAACTACAAGGCTTAAGTATCAAAGTCCAACCGTTCGACCTTGTTTGATAACAAATTATAAAGGCAGCTGAATTTCCCCTCTATAAGCGGAGATCTCTTGCAGCCGTACTTCTTTCAGTCGAACTCTTTCCAGTCACCTAGCGGACTTCTTTCAGTGGTTGAGCTCGCCATCATATATTAGGCACCTCGATTGAACGGATTTTAATAGTGGAAGAACCTCATCGTCTGTACAAGTTCAACTGCCAATTCAACAAACATCAGCTGTCCTATAGACAACCTTGGAGGCATTGAAGTTCCATCCGAACTCCAACTATTAGTCGTAAAAACTGGTAAGTCATAAAAACGGACACCACCCTTAGTAATAAACTTCACGTGGCCCCGAGCGATCCACTAGCAGATGGTTATGGCTGTCGCTATCATTCTGTTATGAGCTCTGCCTATTTAAAGGACCCCCAGATATGTTTTCTCCTTTAAACTCTTTTTGTTTTTCCAAAACTCCTGAGTGCTCCATTTCTATTGATCGGAGAACCGACTTGACTGTCGGAGGGTCCGATTAGAGCCATCTCCATCTCCGATTTAGACTATTTTGCAGGTCCCGATGGCGATCTCGTCTTTTCCAACTCCAACTCTTTCTTGCATCCACTATTTTTTGCACCAACAGAAGCAATACAACCATGCTGTGTTGGTTTGTTATTAAATTGGTCCATTGGTAAGCTGATGGATCTGATCGATCCAATCAATAATATTTCCACTTAAAAACAAGGGATTAGAGGACTATCTCATGCCGAGTCCAAAGGTGTGCGCCAATAAATACATAGACATGAAGGGTTTGTTCAACATGAAGAGTTTGTTTACTGACACATGCAAAGCGGCTAAAATACGCGCTTATAAAATGCAAGCTATCGTATCGCTGCAAATTAATGTTCCTTGCCTCCTAATTCAGGTGGAAGAATGATGTGCTTCAAAAAATGTGCATGGTATTTTAGCATGTTTCAATTCTCAACCGAACATAATATAGGTAGAAGATTATGACCTGACGAGTGTCTCAGTTCAATACAAAATCATTAAATTTTGATTTCATCTGGATTTATAAGGCAAGGACTCTTCTGTATTAAGCACGTTGAAATGAAACCAAGAACCTGCTGTAAGAACCGGGTTGAGAAATTAAAGAGGCTTCTAAACATTGAGGTGGTAGTTAAGCTTCATACTTTTTATTGAACTGTTGCCATGTTCTTCAACCTTTTGCAACCTTACAGAATTGTTCCTCTCAGTCATACAAGTACTTATGAAGCTATCAAAAGCCATGACAATAATAACACGACGCAAAAAGCTAAGTAATAATAATAATCGTTCAGCAGGAAAGAATGAGAAACTCGATAAGAAAAATGCTACATATACTTCCTGATATTAATCATATTTTCGCTGTTCCCAGAGAAAAATGCTAACCCCTACCCAATGGACCACCAATGGAACTATCTTAATTACATGCTGTAACATATTTATTTGATGTATCCGATATGTGAGAACAGGATCAGGACTGTCTGATTGCAATGCCACATGTAATTATGAGGTCAACAAGGAGCGATCATAAACAGTTAAATTAGGACAACAAATTTTTGACATTGCCTTCTTCTGTATATGGAACATATAAAAGTGCACAAGATTGCAGAATGCAAACAGAGGAGTCAGTTACAAACCCTTGGACAGATGATAGATGATGAACGGACATGAATCAAGCTCTGCCCAACAACATCATCACTTTCCATGATCTCATGACCCTTTTGCCGTCCACACCAATCAAATGCTACCGTTGATTTAATTCCACCAGGCATCCTGGTACATGAGGCTCATGCTGCTACTGGTTCGAGTTGTATATTTTGTGCGATGGAATGATTGATTTTTTTTTTGCTTAATGATATGCTCCATTGGTTCTTTACTTCAAACTTTTTCTTTCATCTGCTTGTGCAGATCTCCTAACAGCTATCGTGCAATCTAACGATGCATATCGCAAAGAAAACGTGAATCATTCTTTTGTGCTTGTTGAAAAGATATAACCCGAACCCCATGGTAGACTTTTTTTTGAAAAAAAAAGAAAAATTGAATTCATGTCAGTGCTGTTCTACGAGAACCATCCACACAAAAACTTCCAATATGAGTTGTCAGACTGTTAAAAGTTGAGAACCCTAATCCATGTAATCGGCATTATGCTAATGGCTACCACAATAAAGCGCACGTTTTATCACCTCACACCGCGCAGACCCTGTGACTGACACTGCCTCTCTTCTATGGTCAAACCTTGCATGGTGATATAGAAAGCAACACTCTGCCGCTACTATAATAACTAGTTTGGCTTTCATTTGAACAGACTTCACTATTTGATCAACATATTGATTTCCCCCAACATGTGCAGCAGACAAAATCTGAAGGTTCCTTCTGCAATCATGAACAAAGTAGGCTAGTTTCCCCATCTGTCTCGATGATTGAATAGTTTGTTTAACAACCATTGTCTTAGTCATCAATGTCTCCATGTCCGTGCAATGTAATAGCTCTTCTCTGTGACTCAGGATGATCGGATATACAAATGTTACTCGCGTCTTTACCTGAGAAGTATCCTATTTTCACAACATGCATCGTAATTACCGTAAATACTGTAATAAAGAAAGTTTATTATGCACCCCATGCTAAATTCTATGAAGGCATTACTCAAGCCGCTCGATGCATCAGGTTTAAGAAGCCTGCCTCAAGGATCACCCGACAGATTTATTTGAGCAAAACAGTGGAAATTCACCACACGCTTCATTAAAATGAAATTTTAATAGGGTTGAGGGTCCAATAAAAAAGAACTCATGGAAGGTCAGCCCTCAGCTAAGCCTCCCAACCTGGAACCAGATGAACAATTTGACCTTCAGCCGTGCCACCCCTTTCCACAAACACTTCGCAATGCGACGCTGAACACCCCTACTCCAAAGAAATCTGTGCAAGCTCTTAAATGAGAATGCATCGCTCAGTTCCATCTCCGAGCCGGCTACGTTCGATCGAGGATCGAATGACAGATGAAGACCCTGGCAATGTATGAAGCCACGCATTTGCTTAAGAAAGCTCTTCCTAATGTATGTTTTCTTTCCTTTGGAAGCACTAATTGCACCATCCAAAAGAAAAAAAAAAATCACCTTCGAGCTCTTATAACTATAGCAGATTATATCATGTTTCTCATCGGACAATACAACATTCTACCATCTACCAGTGAAAATGATAATAGACGATGTTGAAATTATTTTTTTATTATGCTAATAAGCATCGATAGTACCAATCACGATCCCTCAAAAAGTACCACGTATGTAAAAGTAGAGACGAAAAATACCGCAATATTTTATGATGATCCTTTTAAGCATTGTAAATTTAAAATTTATCAGTTCTTTTAGTATCGTTAATAGCAACGACTCTTACACTCTATCGAGACATTTTTTAGAAGCATCGCCAAATAAAATACTAGCGATGCTTATAAGCATCATCAATTTTTTTAACAAAAAAATATAGAAAATATAAATATAAATTTTTTTTTTATAAAATTATATTAATTATTAAAATATAAACCTATACAATCATCACTATTCACATCAAAAAGCAAACATCAATAGCAAATTTAATCAAAAGATATTATTTATATAAATAAAAATAAAATACTAACGGTCCACTACAATCAAGAGTTCAATAAACTAAAAGCATATAAAAAATATAAGGCTACAACAAAAATAAAATGATATCAATCTGTAGGCGGATGGTCGTCGCTGTCTCGACGGGTGCCTGATGTGTCAGGAGCCTATAAGGAACATATGAAAAGCTCGATTTACAAATCTATATATAAAAATATATAGATCATTAAATTAATATAAAAATATATATTTAATACTATGTATTTACCTGATATGGGCCATACATCTCTAACAAAGATGTAAGCCAATCAATTTGCCCCCTTATGGCCTGCATCTCGGCATGGCTGTGTCGCATCTTTTCTATTTCAACGGCACGATTCTATCTAATTTTTTATATCTCCATCTTGAGTCTGTAGATGCGTGAATCCTGAGCATCTGCTGTAGCATCCTGCGTATATCTACTCACCTTAGATAACTAAGTTGAGGTGATTTCTACTCCATGACCCCTCACTCAGCTATAGTGCTCTGATCCCATCAACTTCGTAAACACCTCGATCTTGATACGGCTCTACTGCGTAGATACTGCGGACTCATCCTCATGCTCCACAATGAGAGATGTAGCCCTCTCCTATATTTATTTTAAAAAATAGTGTTATACATTAATAGCTAACAAAATTAAATTATAAAATAATTGCATAAAATAGAATATAAATAGTATCATACATAAAAATCTTTGACTCATCTTGAACAAAAGTACCATCATGATGAGTCATCTGATAAAACTTTACTTTACCGGATTTCCTCCCATGCTCATCTACCTATACAAATAATTTTAATTTTAAGCAAACAGTTATAATAATTTAAAAAAAATATGAGTATCATGATACATGCATGGTCCATAATACATAATGATGTTAGTTATATAAATATTTTAACATAAAAATTATAAGTTAATTATGAAAGTTTAAGAAACATACAAACGCCTATCGGAGTTGTGCATAACTCTTCGA
Organism: Cocos nucifera; assembly: GCA_006176705.1. NCBI lineage: Eukaryota > Viridiplantae > Streptophyta > Magnoliopsida > Arecales > Arecaceae > Cocos > Cocos nucifera. The sequence continues at coordinate 1,047,638 of QRFJ01001282.1, forward strand.
CCCTGATGTATGAGGAACAAACTAAGCTGCTTGTGCAGCTCTACGAATAGCAGAATAAGTCTATAAAATAAAGTAAACAACTTATTATATGTATATATAATATATAATATATAATATAGATTAATATTTTTATAAAATATTTAAAAGAAAAGATAGTGAACCAATAATTTACTTGTGCCCTCTTAAAGAACCAATAATGAACCAGCACCATCCACTGATGAGGTGGTACATCAGGAGAACAATTCCTAACAACCTCCTCTGTCATATCCTGTCTCATATAGTCTCTCTTCAATTGTGTTCTATATTCTTTCTATTTATAGTTGAGAAACTTTATTACAAAATCATGAATGGATGGAGGGAGAATAAACTTTCTCTACAAAAAAAAATATAAAATCAAATAAATTATATAAGTATTTAATAATTAATATACAATATGAAATTTAATTCATTATCTTTATAACTCGAATGAGCTCAACTTTGTACGTTGGAAGTAGACCTGTCAACGGATCGAGTTTAGATCGAAACTTAAATATCCAGATCCGGATTCAATTTTAGTTACTGATACCGAATCCAGATCCGAATCTGAATATCCGATGGGTCTGATTTTGAAGTATCAGACCTCGATCCTAATAGATCCTAGGTATCGGGATCCGATTTTGGAACCCGAAACTAAAAGAGGAAGACCAAGAGACTGAGAAAGGAAGGGGACGGTCGCTCGTCGGCTGCCATCATGGGAGACCGAGAGAGGGAGAGAGGGAGATCGAGAGAGGAAGGGAAGGGTCTGGCCTCGCCATCATCGCCGACGAGGAAGATTCAAGGAAGATCGAGAGAGGGAGAGGGGGAGGGAGGGGTCGCGTGTCCGACCTCGCCGGCGAGAGAGATCGAGAGAGGGAGAGGGAGGGAGGGGTCTGGCCTCACGGATGAGGAAGATTCGAGGGAGATCGAGAGAGGAAGAGAGGGAGGGGGTCGCGGGTCCAGCCTCGCCGGTGAGAGAGATCGAGAGAGGGATAGAGGGAGGAGGGGTCCGGCCTCATCGGTGAGGGAGATTGAGAGAGAGAGAGAGAGAGGGAGATCGAGAGAGGAAGAGGGAGAGAGGAAGGGGTTCGACCTCACCGACGAGGGAGATCGAGAGAGGGAGAGACGGAGATCGAGAGAGGAAGAGGGAGAGAGGGAGGGAGGGGTCTAGCCTTGCCACCATTGCCGGCAAGGGAGATCCGAGGGAGATCAAGAGAGGGAGAGAGGGAGGGAGGGGTCTGACCTCGCCACTATCGCCAACGAGAGAGATCCGAGGGAGATCGAGAGAGGGAGAGAGGGAGGGAGGGGGTCTCGGGTCCGACCTCGCCGGTGAGGAAGATCGAGAGAGGGAGAGAGGAAGATCAAGAGAGGGAGGGAGGGGTCCGGCCTCACCACCATCGCCAGCGAGAGAGGTTGGAGGGAGATCGAGAGAGGAAGGAAGCCAGCGAGGGAGATCGGGCATGGTCCATCGGAAGATCGAAGGGGGCGTGGGCAAGATCAAGTCCGGCCGCGGTCCACCGGCGAGGGGATCTCACAGCCGAGAGGGAGAGGCAGGGAGGAGGGGAGGGAGAGGTAGGGAGGAGTAGAGGGAGAGAGGGAGACAGAGGGAAAGAGGGATTAGGGGTTTAAGGGTTTTGAATGATTTTAGGCTGTTGGATCAAAGATCCAATGGCTCAAAATATTTTTTTTATATTTATATGTATAATATTATTATATTATATTATATATTTATAATTCTGATCCCGAGTCTATCGACTCTGGATACTAAATATCTAGATCCTATTTGTTTATATCATGGTTTATCGGATTCAGATTCGGGTTCAGGTAAATGGGTCCAATACTAGTACCAAATTCGGATCCATTGGATAAATATCCACGAATCTCAGATCTGGATCCGACTCATTGACAGCTCTAGTTGAAAGCATGTCATTCCATTTTACATAACCCAACGGACATAGTTGAGGCCTCCGAAAAATAGTCCCCAAAAATGAAATCAATAAGCTGGCAGCTTTCTTAACTGGATGACTTAGCTGATTGCACTTCATAATAATTCTCTTGCCCTCACACATCTATCACACATCTCATACTACTATGGATCCGCATCTGGGATGTATTCTCCTGGATCTGTCAATAAAAAATACATAAAAATAATGATATCATAAATATACATAAAATAAAATAAAAATAAAATAAAATGAAAGACAATATATATCCTGAACTGATTGATGAACAGGAGAATCGTACTGTGCTAATGATGGAGGACAGGGCTCAGAATGCTGTGCAACTGAACTGAAAAAGATATACTGACCTCTGTCTATGAAAATTGGAACTCCATATCAACATATCGTCCCCTACGGTGCATGATGTCACTTAGCATTTATATAAATAAAAGATAAAATCAGTTAATATAAATAGTAATTTGACATAATAATTAATGCAAATAATATACATCATAAATATTTATTACTAATAACAATCAAGCAGTAGTATTTTTCTATGAAAAATTCAGGGTTGGTTATATGATGATGGCAACATAGATTCCTCATAAAAAATTCAGTCGGTATAACCTCTTAAAAAATCATTCTATACCAAATATTCTTCAATAATTTATGGATTTAAAGAAGAACTATTTATACATTTCTGACATGAATATTAAATCTTTTCATTCAAACTATACTTTTCTCCATATTAAATTTAATGAAATCATGAATTCCATCTAAATATTCTTTACTATTCCTTGATTTATTTATCCAACTTTTATCCATTGTAGGATAAAAATGATCAAACTTGCAACTTATCTAAAAATAAAAAAATATATGATCTATATTAGTGAAAATGAGTAAAAAATATCAATCATTTCATAAAATCTAAAAATAACAGCTATTATATTTTATTATAAAAAATTGAAGACTCAAAAATATGGTTGACATAGTAAATGCTTGTTATCATCAACTAATAGATAAAGAAGATCCTATCCCATTCAGAAAATGCATTAATTCTATAGATCAATTACAGTAATTAAATAATATGCAATAAGAGTCAAAAAAAATTTCGACAGCATTTTTTCTTAGTTCTTCTGTATAGGAAGAACAAAAAAAAAATATCGTTCGAAATTTTTTCGAACCCTTAGTATACTGTTTGATTATTGTAATGATCGATAGAATTACTCGCATTTTTCAAACTATCCATACTGGATAATCAATTGACCAATATATAATTCTTTTATCCATACAAAAATAAATAAATGTACAGATACAATAGAATATGTACATTAATAAAAAGATAGGTCTATGATTTTATGCAATATAAATTTTATTAAAATTAATTTATAATTAATATTGCTCGGCATCTTCCATCGATCTGAGCACGTAGGGCGCATGAGGGCTAGATGCGTTCGATGCCAGCTGAGATCAGAGGCCCGAGCATGTAAGGCCGAGACCCAAATCTCGTGCAGTTAATTAAATATTATGCATAGTATCATAAAGTTTCAACAACTCAATTAGATAATGATATGATGGCAACCAAATAATAAAAAATTAATAAAATAAAATCTTAGGATTAGCATGCATCCTAACCAATGCATTTTTAAATAAACTCTCACTAAGAGCTCAAAGGATCAACAAAATTAATCTTTTTAAGTCATTCAAAATTTTTATATATAAGAAAATAAACAATCTCTTTTCTAAAACCAATCTAGCCCTCAAAAGCTAAGATATCATAATTAAATTTAAAAATAATTAATAAAAATAATTAACATATTATCTAAATCCTCTAACTACTACGTACACTTCCAAATAATGCCATATACAAGAATAATCTTTCAATTTATAAAATAAAACATTATTAGAGAAATGAATTACTTACAGTGGACAATGATACGAGAAAAGACTAGTAGATATTATTTTTGTTAAAGACCTGTATTCAATAAAAAAATATGATAGTCAATAATTAATATATAATTTATCTATTTTAAATTATCTAAAATATATTTAAAAATAATTTTTAAATAATATACCAAAGGTTGGAGAGTGAGAGGCGCGGAGGAGCATCGGTGGCTAGAAGGAAGGTGATGCAGCCGGGGAACAAGAGGGTGAGGAGCATGGCTTGCTGGGAGGGCCGGGGATAGGTGCCAGAGGTTGGGGAGGGAGGACAGTGGGGTCACCTATCGGCTGGGTCGGTGGTCAGGTTAGGGGGCAGTGGGGTGCGGACATCGGGGAGGGGGATCGAGGGGGTCTTTTGGGCTTAAGCAGACGGCCACCGAGAGGGAGGGGAGGAGGGCCGGTGGGGTAGTCTCGAGGAGGACAGATGGCATGCCGCGTGGACAGATGCGGGGGCGGTGTGGACGAATGCGACAGCAGAGGGGAGGGGCGGATGGCAGTGCAGCGTGGATGGTTGGTGCATTGGAGGAGGTGGGTGCGAAGCCGACGGTGGAGAATTGGTGGAGATGGAGGCTGGGGGTGGGAAGGGGATTAGGACATGGGGGCATGGGAGAAAAAGGCGGGGGGGTGGCGATGGATAGGTTAGGGCACGGGAGGATGGTGGATGAAGGATTAAGCGAACCTAATGATATTTTTTAGTATCATTAATTAATGATGCTAAAAAGTATTGGAGATTTCAAAATTTAACGATATTTTTTCAAAAAGCGTTGGAGTTAACTATCTTGAAATTTTATGACACTTTAAAGCTCCGTTAAAACCTGCCGATGCTTTTAAAAAGCATCGATAAAAAATAGTCATTAATTTTATTTTTTACTGTATTTCTACACAATATGCAGGTTTGAAGATCAAAATCTCAAAATATAATGTTAAGAACATATAGTACACTCCAGAGAAAGCATGAATGGCTATGTTTCCATTTTCTTCACTGCATTTGGTCTATTAATTTCTCTTTAATGGAGTAGGAAAAACTAAAATATGTGGTCCGTTTTAAAAAATGAGAGATCTGCTTCGCTAAATAACTTGCATCCAATATCTACATATTATAGGAAGTAAAAATATAAAAGTGCTTATCGTAGGTTTACACTAGTCCCTGCATTCGGCTCCCCTTTAAAACAAGATCTTTTGCAGTTAACCCGGGGCTCGCTTTTAATAGTTATGAGTTACATGTTAAGGTGTCCCTTGCTGCTGAATCCGGGATTGAGGTTGAGGTCAGTGAGGCCAAGGTGAATCATGATCAGCAGCATTGGAAAAGTGCTCTGGAGAAAGATTATTGAACCAGCAGAAGTTTTTAGTTGAAGTTGTCTCCAGTGAGGATCCTCGAATACTTAAGGGATTGATGAACAGTGAAAGAAAGCGACCAAGAGGGGCTTTAAAGCTTATCCGGTCCTCTGCTTTCCCTTATTTACAGAGGAAGATCAATTCCATGAGGAGCGGTGGCTATATCCATAGAGATCATGCTCTGCATACCATATCCTATAGGATGAGTTGTCATCCGATGGTTCCAAGCATTTTATCCATACCGTTGTGATTTGGTATTATTTTCGAGCATAACTATCATTGGAAATCTCCATCCGGCAAGATCATGGCTTCACCTCATGTGTGCCCGAGGTTAATAGGCTAGTAACATTTGATGTGTTCCTTCTTCGGCTTAGACCAAGATCAATAGAATTTCCCTACATCGATGTCTATTTGAAGTTTGGATTAGTCATGCTAGAGGCTAGTTCAAGCTGTACAAAACTTTTTAGATAGAATTGGTATGCTAAAGCATATATTTTAAGTTTGAATTAGTCCCTGAACCTGACGTACTGGAGATAGTTCAGAATTGGCACAAGCATTTACACAAATAATTATTTAAAAAGCTTAAATTAAAAAATTAGAGAATTAAAGATAAGTCCTCAGCTATATTTTCAACTTAAAATTAGTTACCTACTTGAGTTTCAAATAAAAATAGCTACCATTGAAAACATAAGTTAAAAGTAATTATCCATTTTGACTAAAACGAACATTATATTCTTATATCTTTATATCTTTTAAAATACCACAGTATTATATTATCATAATATAATATTTCTTTATAATAAAGTAGTATTATATTATATTAATATAGTATTACTTTATAATAATATAATCTTGCTTTATTATATTATATTAGTATAGTATTTTTTTATAATAAGATAGTATTATATTATGTTAGTATAGTATTTTTTTGATAATAATGCAGTATTAGTTTATTGTATTATGCTAGTATAGTATTTCTTTACAATAAGTTAGTATTATATTATCATATTGTATTATTTTTTTATTATAGTATTATAATAATGTAGTATTCCTTTATAATAGTATAGTATAATTTTATAATAACATAGTATTACTTTATAATAGTATAGTATTGCTTTATAATTGCTAGGATGATTGGATCATTTTATTTTTATTTGGATAATTATCTTTAAATTATGTTTTAAATGAGTTGCTGTTTTTATTTAAAATTTAAGTAGAATATTATTTTTAAATTTAAAATTAAGTGGATAATTTTTTTTAAAATTAGTTTATTTTTAATATATACATACGATAAAGAGCTTCCGGAAGACTTTATTCTAACTCTTAACACTCGCAACGGCATGCCGAGACTCGTTCGGAATTGACGCAACGGACGACGTTACAGATGTTTTTTTCTGATATTTGCATATGATAGGAGTTTATATATTACAGTGCCTATTTTAAGTCTGAACGAGTCTCCGCAATTGTGTTGCCGGGAGTAGCTCAATATTGATTCTAACGTTTTTACATCTAACTCCTTATTAGATGTCATATTTTCTTATAAGCTCCTCCAATAAACGGCCTTCGCGACTGCTCCCGTGAAGCGAATGGCTAAAACCCTCCTCAAAAGCTTCAGCAAAACCCTCTCCTACGGTCTGCCGACCTCCAGGACCTGTCGTTCCGCGCCTCCATTCCCGCTCCTGAAACTCCCCGTAAACCCTCTTCGGCGCTAGGGTTGGGTCCACCGTTGAACGCTTGGAGTCTCCGGCGATGCCAGGCCAGCTCCTCCCTCTTCGCCTCCTTCTCGCCGCCGGATCCCGTCGCTCCGCCCGCGGCGCCTGTTCCTTGGCCTTAGCCCTCTCATTCCGCCTCAAGAACTGTTCTTTCCAGTCGAATCCTCGCTCCTTCTACTCCGCTGGAGATGATTATCTTGGTACCCGGTTCTTTTCCAGCCGTCCGGCGAGCTCCAGGCTCGGCGCCGCCGACGGTAGGTCGCGGGACTACCGGAGGGAGGGCTTCCGGGCAGGGAGTGCCGCCAGGCAAGGGAAGAGCTTGATCGAGGACGAGGCCGAACTCAGCGATTGGATCGATGACCTGAAGACGGATTCTTTCCGACTGCGACTGAGCAGCGATAGCGAGGATTCGGACCGTGATCCATCCAGGAGAAGTAAAAGAAGAACCACAGATAGGGATAGGGTTAGAGAAAGGGGAAGGAATTCCTGGTCGACGACGAGGAATCCGGCCTCTTCAAGGAGTCAGTGGGACAGTGATTCCGATGATTTTTCTGCATTCTCTAAGAGGGGAAAGTCTCGGAATTCGAGCGATTCCTTCTCAAAGAAGCGGTTTGATAGCGATCTGGAGGTGGATGAGGACGAGGATGAAGAGGAGGTCGTTCTTTCTTCTAGACAGAGGAGGGAGCGTAGGAGTCAAGGTAGGATGTCTTCGACATTGGCGAGGAGAGGAGGAAGGGATCTTGACTCGCGATATAAACGGGGTCAAGGTGTGAAGAGTTCGGTTCTCGAGTGTTCGGAGGAAGAGGGGGACGATGAGGATGATGATGATGACATTGATGATTTATCTGATGATTTTTTTGGTGACAAGCAAGATAAGAAAGAAGGGTCTGTGAAAGATGCTTTCAGAATTTCTGGTTCACCCGAGTCAGCAGAAGGAAATGCAGAATCATTGCCAAGAAGATCAGTGGGAGAACATGATTCTTACTTGAGCCAGACTAGGTAATTTCCATTTCAAATTTCATATGCCAAACATTAAACCACTACACTTGATACTTGGATATGGAAACTTTAAGATTTTTTTTTTTTTTTTTTTTAAAAAAAAAAACTTGTAATTTTGTGATTTTAACTACCTCATTGTTTATATCACCCATCAGTATGAACTTCTTAGGTGATGGTTCTCTTCAGGTGTAAATTGATTTGCAAATAGGAGATTGGAAAGAGACTTTTAGCTAGTAGGCTTTCATACTGCTAAATGCACATATAGATGGGAAATAGCACATTAACTGTTCTTGTTCGACTATTTCTTTACTACATAAAAAAGAATGGCCTCAAAATGCAATATTAAGTTGAGGTTGTAGGTTCATAACCTGCCAATGGTTCTTCACCTTTGGATTTGATGCAGTTTCCCAAGTTTGTAATTCCATACAACTTTTAATAAGCAGAGCTAGTTCTGTTAGATGTTGAATCATATGTTTCTTGAATTTCATTGTGGTGACCATGGACCAAATCACAAGGCTAAAATTGTTGTTGAAATAATTCTTGAACTTAGTAAAGCTAGAGTTACTGAGAAACAGGGGAATCCGTAACAACTTATGAGCATGTGAAAAAAGAAAAATCAGAGATAGGAAGAAAAGATATAGTAAAGAACATAAGAAATTTGAGTGAATAGACAAGTAAAGAAGAAGAGATTTTATGATCATGTTTCATAAATGAAAGCATATCTATTCAAACTCGCTAGCAACATGAATTTTGACTATATATAAATATAATCTCAAGTTCTCAACGCTAATTATCAATTGGTAAAAAAAAAGGGTCTTAACCATATGGAGGAGAAATGCTAGTGCATACAAGAAACTAAATTTGGCTACAAAATCACTAAAATTGTATATAATGTAACAAAAAGGGGGGATTTTTGGATAAGACCATATAAACACAAAGAAGATGCTAAGAAAAGGGTACACTTTCCATAAGTTTCATTGTAATTTTTCACAAATTAATGTCATTGCTTATGTTTATATGAGTTCTCATTTGGTGTTCATAATTCTTCAACATATTTTCCATTTTTAAGCAAACCAAAATAAATCAAACTCATTAACACAATTTTCAGTAAGCATGTGGTAGCATTTGCAACTTGCTTCCTGGTAACTATGCTTCTATAGCTGTTGGCAGAGGAGGATGCAGAAGCACTGGCATACTTGAATAATTCATTATGCTGTCTGCGTTATGATTAGTCCATTAAGTTTGCAATAGATCTTTTCTTTGCCTCTTGCTTTGAAGATATAGCCATAGTCCAGCCAAAAGGGCATATGGTGATCATAAGAATGGAGTTGACTGAACTTACAATTTGAAGTGAGTGGAGCATTTTGCAATAATGCCAGTTAGTGTGCTCCTTTAGTTACAATTTGAGGTATAACTTTTCCATAATCTTTTTCATAAATTTCTTTTCCTGAGGTTACCTCAAGCCAAAATCAGGTTGTATTCAAAGGCACCCTGGTGCTGCATATTTTTTTTTCTTTGCACTACGGTATTTCTAAAAATCTTTAAAGGGAACAAGGATTAGCAATTTATGCTGCATAAGTGGTCTACTTCCATTGATACTCTATTTTGTCATTAATTGTGCTTTTATGCACGCCAACAACTCAAACTATTTATATGTGTCTGCAAGAACATATGCAGCATATGCCCACATGAGTGGGATGCACCATAAGAGCATAAGTTGAAAAGGACTGTTGAATTATTTTGGGGCATCTCATCTATAAAATTCATTCCATTTTGTTTTAGGAAGTCGATTGTTTTTTTCCATTACCTTCTTAACCTGTTCTCCTCCATTCGACCTTGTTTGTTGTATGCTACAGGTTTGATCAATTCTCTCTTTCTCCTCTGACATTGAAAGGGATAAAAACTGCTGGATATGAAAGGATGACTGTAGTGCAGGAAGCTACCCTTCCTGTCATCCTCAAAGGTTGATTGTCTCATAACATCCTTTATTTCCTCCTTAATTTCAGGCAAAATTGAACTAATGCAGGTTTTAAAACATATGCGCTATATAATTGGCACCTTTGGGTTTTGGTGGTATCACTAGACGTTGCTCTATTTGGATATGTTAAGTTTATATAATGATAGGCCTGACTTGCTTCGTTGACATTTTATTTCTATTAGATGGCTATACAATTTTATTTTATCAAATATGTCATCAATATATAAAAGCATCATTTCATAATCATATTTATATAAAGTCACTTTCCATGTCAGATTTGTAGAAAATCCTTCGTTTTGGAAATTGCATGCCCTCTTTCTTATCTGGTGCATTGAATAAAAACATAATTATTGAATTCTTTGCCCTTGCATATTGTTGGATACCTATAAGTTGTTTTCATCCGAATCTCATTCATTTAAATAAGATATATTGATTCACCATATGTTGAGTTTTAGGGCTAAAAGTTAACCTGCATGTTGAGTTTATTCTTTTGTGATGACCACAATGATGTGTACCGTGTTTCAGGTAAAGATGTTCTTGCAAAAGCAAAGACAGGAACTGGAAAAACCGTAGCATTTCTGGTAAATATCAACATCTATTTTACCATGTATGAGGGTTGTGGAATTTTTTGCAGCTTACAATGATTTACTATTTTAAGCTCATGCACTTTTTGAAGCTTTTTCGACATCTACAAATAACAATAAAAAATGTTTGGTTATAGCTTCCAGCAATTGAGCTTGTAGCAAAATTACCTCCTGTTGATCGTGATCAAAAAAGGCCTCCAATCAATGTTCTTGTTATATGCCCAACTCGCGAGCTTGCAGATCAAGCTGCTACGGAGGCTAACAAACTATTAAAATGTCACCCTGCAATTGGTGTGCAAGTTGTAATGGGTGGCACAAGATTAACTCTAGAACAAAAACGGATGCAAGCTAACCCTTGCCAGGTGAAATGTCAAACTTCAAGAGTCGGAGTATATGTTTTTCATTACATTGTCCATGCTCTATACTGATGAAAACATCAAATTCACAGATTCTTGTAGCCACACCTGGAAGGCTTAGAGATCACATTGAGAACACACCAGGATTTGCTACTCGGTTGATGGGTGTGAAGGTCCTTGTTCTGGATGAAGCTGATCGTTTGTTAGATATGGGATTTCGAAGAGATATCGAGAAAATTGCGGCTGCTGTTCCAAAACAACGACAAACACTTCTTTTTTCTGCTACAGTTCCAGATGAGGTATCCTATCATATTAAGCTGTGATATTTTATTAACTTGAGATTATCTTGAATGGTTATGCTTCATGCCTAGGTCCGTCAAATTTGCTACATTGCTATGAAAAGGGACCTTGAGTTTATTAATACTGTTGAAGAGGGGAGTGAAGAGACCCACTCACAGGTATTTTTCATCATACATGCCAAATATTGATCCACATAAAGTTCAATTATTACATGAGTATTTGACGTAGGATTATGACTCAGGTTAAACAAATGCAATTAGTTGCACCACTTGAGAAACACTTCTCAATACTTTATGGCATTCTGACAGACCATATTTCAGAAAATGTTGACTATAAGGTAATTTGTATCATTAGGCCCATATCTCATTTCTATTCTTTTCTTTTTGCCAGTATTGGGTCTGCAATATTGTTTATAATGAGACAAATGCAGGTTATTGTATTTTGTACAACTGCAATGGTGACAAAGCTTGTTGCTGACCTTCTTGCTGAGTTAAAGTTGAATGTACGAGAGATCCATTCTAGAAAGCCACAGACTTATAGAACCAGGGTATCTAAAGAGTTTAAGGAGTCGAAAGGTCTTATTCTTGTGAGTTCTGATGTATCTGCACGGGGAGTTGATTACCCAAATGTCACACTTGTTTTACAGGTGAATTCTGCTACTCAATTTTGTTTATCTCATTGAGTAGCTAACTTTATTTTATCTGCTATTGATCCCGTTATTATTATATCTTTGTTTTTTTAAAGAAGTTCCAAAAGGAGCTAGAAATGCATCTTTTTGTTATAAATTTGTATGCATTATCTCAATTCAAGTACAGGGATTATGTTTCATGACTATATTATGTTACATTTATGTCATAGTCTCTATTTTACTTCATCTTTTACCACCGAAAAATCAAAAATTCAAGGTGCGAAACATAGACGAGCTATTGCAAGATTTTCAGATTCTCTGTTGCAAGAAAGTGGACATTTTGGTTGGCCAGATAATTCTGGAGATGCCAAGTCGCTGGATAGCTTGCATAAATTGGTCAAAGTCAAGAACAGCCAGAACGGACATGTTGCATGTTTTAACTTTCATAGTTTTACCGCTCTCTATCTTAATGTCTGCACCATTCATATGCTTGAACCCTTTTTTGTCAACAATATGATCTATAGTCTATACAACTTTATAGGCATTAGTAAAATATTCAAGATGACTGAGAAGCATGAGAAAAGTCATACAACACATGAGCAATTTTATCATAGGAAGAATTGCCTTCTTATGACACTACAAGGGATCAGGTAGCTCGGTGAGTGTATCAAATTTATGTTCGCAGACTGAAGGCTCTATAACTTGCCATCCCATGTCTAGAATTGCTTATTGATGAAGGATTTTCATATGTAATTCTAGTAAAGGACATGCATGAAGACAAACAACGAAGTAGGAACCAAAAAGCAACTTTATTTTGATGGATAAGGCTTAATGTTTACATTTGCATAGTGACTTCCTTTTTATTTGTATTAAGATTTTGGCTCACCATTCCAACTACATGTATTGTTCGATTGGTTACTTGGCACCAAACTTTTGTCATTATGAAGTCTTACTAAATGAGTTTAGAAGTGGGAGAAGGGGGTGGCATATTTATTCCTATTTATATAGGTTCCTGATTCTTGAGTAGGGGCATCAGTGACTGAGCTATACCTGGGCTGCAGGCTGTGCAAGCACCACTTCAATCACCAAGCCAATGGAAAAACCCTTATATGTAGGCCCAAACATGACCTTTATGTTGGTGCTCTGTTGGATTGGTTTTGCTTGAATTCAGGCATTCTTCAAGCCCAAGCTTATCCAGAAGTCATCTCGGTTTTAACCCTATAACCTGGATTGGACCTAATTTATTAACCTGAGCCTGAAAACTTCTGCGGCTGGTTCTGTTTCTTGTCTGCATTGAGGATGTTGTAGGTTTTTCCTGCTTTTCTAGATATTTTCTGTTCTGGCTTTGTTTCAGATAAAGTAATTAGTCATCTCTGGAAAAAATAGTTTCAAAATTTTTAGTGAACTCCAATATGTGTGCCTTTCTGTGACTTCAATGGTTTCTGATACATAATAACCTCAAAATGGAGGCTGCAAGCTTAGTGGCAGGGGCTCCTCATGCGGAAGAATCTTTATCATTTGCTGACCCTACCATTTAGTTTTAAGACTAGATAGTGACATACAGCGGGGTAATGCTCATGTCCAGATAGTCTACATGCAGTTGTCCTGCTATGTGCTTGCATGCTCAGACATCCTCTTCCAAACATGCATTGCGTTGTTCTTTGCATTCAGTAAAGGTGCACATGATTCTATACACAAGTGACTGGATATTCCAGTAGGGTGATGCGGCTGATTGACTGGATCTTTGCGTATAAATATCTATGCTCTCTATTTGGAACTGGACTGGTGCCTTCATCTCCTTGATGAGCAAAATATAAGATTCTAGAGCAATTTTCTGGATTCAGTTTTGTCGTAGACCTGCGAGCAGATAATGCACAATTTTTGAGGATTCCAAGTTTTGTATATAAGCCTTCAAATACTTTTCTTGCATCTCCTTTTTGAGAGGGGTTCATCCATTTGTAATAGATTGTCCATGTTCTTATCTCTTGGTTTGTGATCCTTTGGTTTGCTATAATCCATGAGTATACTCTCCTATGTCGGTATCAGATGCTGCTGAATGCGCACCTCTTACTTGGTTTTAGTTAGTTTTTTTTTTTTTTTAATTTTTTTGTTTATTTTGTTCCTACACATGTGAACATAATCAAATAAGGAAATCTCAAACTCTACTAGGATTGTATGTTACAGGCTCTGCAGTCATTTGTTATTTGTTCATAATTGAGTGAACAAACCTTCAGTGTTGTTGAGTTCATATGCCCAGAAAGAGAACATATAAGAGGACATCAATACATCTTCATCACAATGCTGCATCTTTTTGCCCTTAACACTCTGAACAGACCAATCAGCTGTTCTTCATTGCAAGATTAACCAGAACCTTTTCATTTTTCAACTTTTCTATTTCTAATAGTGGTCAAAATTATAAAACATATGTGACTTTGGCAAGTAAGTTTGTTTGGATTCCAAATGTCGAAGGCTCAAAGCACTTTTAGTCTTACATCTGTCAATTGGCATTGTTCAGTCCACATCACCATTAGGCTGAGATATTCTCATGGGATGCCAAAATGTTCACACACACACAAAAAAAAAATCCTCAATGTGTATTGTGCTGAATCAGGCTCTTTTTTTTTTTTTTTGTGGGGTTGGGTTGGGGGGGTGGGGGGGTGGTTGTTGTTGTTCATGAGAAGGGTCAAATTTGTGCAAAGCAATTTGTTGGCTTCCATTTCCTTTTTCTTTATTCTCTGGGATCCATGTAGATGATGAAAATAGAAATTGGTGAATTTAGTAGTTATGTCTAGCTATGATATTTTCTTTATAATACATGCTGACCTCAGTATGGGATGACATGTTTCCTCCATCTATTTGGATTTTCTTTCTCTGCCCTTTAAATAGGATCTTTTGTGCACCTAAATATTTGTGTTGCAGTTGGGAGTGCCTGCTGACAGGGAGCAATATATACATCGACTTGGTAGAACAGGCCGGAAAGGCAAGGAAGGAGTGGGCATATTGATGTTGGCACCATGGGAAGAGTTCTTTTTGAGTAGCATCCAGGACTTGCCAATAACAAAGGCTCCATTACCGCTAATTGATCCTGACACTAGAAAAAAGGTAACTCCAACATCCATAAGTTTCCCCCCTTTGTATTCTGGCTTTATGTTTTACTGGCTCAATATATGCTTATTAAACACAATGTCCTCTGCACTGAACATTTTCTGATTTTAGATTTGGCATCCTTTAGCATATTCGTTTTTTGTTTGAATGTGTAAGTAACAATTATGACATGAACTTGACATTATACAACCTACACACAAACTATGCCAAAAGGGGGAGAAAGCAGATGTTATGTGGGTACCATGTTTCTAGAACATTTTTCTAGATCAGTACTCTTTGTTGTCAAAAGAACATCCCTAGGTTTTGTTTAGATGGTCAATCTTTTCATGTTATTTTTTTCTGAGTATTTTGTGACTTAAAGAAGGCATCATGCTGTGCTCAATTGAAGTTTGAACTCTGCAAAAATGCAGACAATCAGCCCTTAACACCTGGACTAAGATATACAGCACGCACTGTGGATTGTACCTTTTCTTGTGACGGTCTTCTGCCAGTTGATGTTTTTACTAATTGCACCTAGTCCCTGGCTAGCAGACAGCCTGATCTTTAGCATAAGAATGTAAAGATGTTATCGGCAGCCTCACTGAGCCTAGGATCTCGTGTCTTATACCAAAGGCAAAAAATGTAGTAGCCTGACTGAATGACTAGGACAGCTAGACAGTGGTTTCATCTCAGCAAAACAGGGTGACTTTAAAAGAATTGGACCTGATGTTCTGTTCCTCTCTATCTGGAACACCAAGGTAGACTCAGTTGAGCCAAGCGCTTTCTCCCGCCAATCTTTTCTTTTTGGGGGGTTGGGGGGTTGGAAATGATTGTTTCATTTTTAGGTTGAAGTAGTGATGTTTTTGATTGCTAATATGTTGCTCTTCACTCTAGATTTATATGTGAAACCTGTTTATTTTGTGTTATTTTGTGTGTATATATATTTATATGATTAGTTAATACTTAATGTCTTTTTTTTTTTGTTTTGTTTTAACTGGATTCTCTAGGTGGAACGGGCATTGGCACATGTGGAGCTGAAGAACAAGGAATCAGCATATCAAGCATGGCTTGGTTACTATAACTCTAATAAAAATGTTGGCCGTGACAAGTATCAGCTTGTAGCTCTGGCCAATGAGTTCAGCCGAAGCATGGGGCTCAATAATCCTCCTGCCATTCCTAAACTTGTCCTTAGAAAAATGGGGCTTAACAATATCCCAGGTCTGCGGGCGAAGTAGTTTTATGAACATGGCTACTTCCAAAATTTTGGACGAATTGTTCACCATTACCTTGGGAAAATCATTAACCCTGCAGACCAAAAAGGAGCATATTAGGTATTTTGTTAACATTTGGCAGGTGCCAGATGTCTTCAGATTTTTTTTTGGTTACAATGCCTTACAGTGTTTAATAGCTTTACACTCTATGCATTTCGTTTAGAATAGCCCAAGGTAATTGGCACTTGTATGATTTGAGTGACGTTCTATGATTTGAGTGACATGGAAGGCCTTGTAATTTATGGATTACTTGCATCTCACAAATGCCATTAGTGCTGAATATTTTTGGAGAATGAAATATACATGTTACCTAGGACTGTGTTATGGAGTTGAGAATTTAGTGTTATTCTTGGTCTGACATTCATCAAATGACTATTATTTGTATACTGAAAATAGATGTATATCATGTGCAACTTCAAGCTGGCAAGTTCTGCAATTTTCAAATTTTATCTTTACGAGTTCAGCCTAATCATTTGTATGCAATCTTTCTTCTGATTGGTCAACCATCATTTATGTATCAGGTATAATGTGTAATGTAAGTAGCTTTAATTGATGCAAAATGTAAAGTTGATTCAAGAGGGGTCATTTGAACTCCCTGGTTGGATGATCCAAGTTCACTTATTAAGGGAGTCATTCGAGGTCAACACAAATGAAGTGCTTGTGAAGTCATTTGAGATTGGTATTGAGCATATTAAGCATGGCTTGGTTACTATAATTCTGATAAAATTATTGGCCATGACAGTTATCGGCTCTGGCAAATGATTCAAGCCAAAGCGCGGGCCCAAGTCCTGCCATTTTGGAAAATTGTTCATTGTAACCTTGAAAGAATCTTTTTCCCAGAGAAAAAACGAGCATATTTAAGTATTTTGTCAGGCAGATGCAAGCTACCTCCACTTTTATTGTAGTTTCGCCCTATGTGTATTTCCTATATGCGCCACCGCTAATTCCATCTGGCAAATGTTATTAGTGGTTAACAATCTCGAGAATGAATATGCACATCCAGGACCACGTAAGGAAGTTGATAATTTTGCATTAGTCAAGGTCAGATAGCCCAGGCTCTCGTGCCAAGCTGGAACGGCAAAATATTTTTCAGGGGATTTCACTCTTACCGTGGCTTCAAATTGCTTTTTTTTTCCCACCACGGAAATTTATGAATAAAAGGATTTTGATATGCCTCAAAACTGATCTTAGCCGACGTAGCAGGCAGGCTGATCAATAGGACTACGCCACATGATTTATGTTAGGGGCATGTAGAAATGTTTTAATATTCCTCCAACAGGCGGCTATTTCAGTTTGGCTCGTGATGCACGATCGGTTACCAAGCAATCAAGGAGAACCTTTTCTTAATTCTCTACGCTCATATTGTCATCTCTCTGTCAAGTCTGTGTTGGTTCCCCTACTTGAGCATTAGAGGTTTTCCCATTGATAAACTCCTGCAAGCAAACTTTCTTTCCTGTTTTAGGTTGGAGATCATGTGTCAGCATCCTCGGTCCAAGCCACAGCCAACTAATTCACCTTCAAGTCGGAGCTTGACCAACAAAGAGCCCGGACCAGCCTAGCACCATTCCTAAGGCATCTAATGGTTAGACTGGATTTTTGCGGCAACAAATTGATTTGCCTATGGTGATGCTCATAGAATCGATGCGTCTTAAACTTTCGCCAATGCTGACAGTTCCATTCTTTCTAATCATATTTTCCTGAAAGGATGTCCTCCAAATTTGAAGAAAAAAAAAAATCCATCTGCCTCTGCCTCAATACGGGCATATACTTATGACATCAATTCTAGTGAAATTATTATATGGTCTGCTTCTATTTTCCATCGTCACATCATCAACCATTTAACTTAAATCAGCCAAGGTGTATCCTAGGTGCAAGTTTTGCAATTTTTTAATTTTAATTCTTATTTATTCTCGTTTGGAGGGAGAGAGTGCAGAACGGCAGCGAGGCAGTGGAGAATCTTTACGGACTTTACTACCGAATGCAAACCCATCGTGTTAACGGCCAGACAAATATGGTGTCTTATCCGGGTTCCCGGCCCGTTTTAGTCAAAACCCAATCCGGTTACCCCTAGAGGCCAGAGAGGCGGAGCCCGTTCCCGAAACCCTAATCTCGGTCTAGTCCTCCAATCGAATTCAGAACCCTCATCTAACTCTAATTTCCTCCCCTCTGCTCTCTTCTTTATCAGATCTTCCTCCCAAAATCCTGTCTCGTTTTCCTCCGCAAACCCTTGATCCATGGCCGACTCTGGCGAGGTCTGCAACTTCTTCCGCAAGCCCATCAAGAACAGGAACATCCGCAAGCGTAAAGCCGCCGGATCCAGTGACGACGACGACGAAGAAGGCTCCCAACCCTCCTCCTCCGTCGCCCAGAGATCCAAGAAGCCCATTCCCGCCGACAACAAGCTCCACTTCTCCACCGCCCGCTCCTCCTCCAAGCCCTACGGGGATGCCACCGGAGACGATGACGACGAGGGCGACGAAGCCGCAGGAGGGCGAGCCAGCGCTCTCTTCCACTTCGAGTCCTCCAAAGAGATCCAGGTCCAGCACGACAGCCGCGCAACGGCGACCCTGGAGACCGAGACCGAATTCTCCAAGGACGCCCGGGCGATCCGGGAGCGGGTCCTGAAGCAGGCCGAGGAGGCGCTCAAGGGGAAGTCCAAAGGCAACGACAAGGTCTATCGCGGCATCCACGGCTACACCGATTACAAGGCTGGGTTCCGGAGGGAGCAGACGGTGGCCGGGGAAAAGGCCGGCGGCGCCCATGGCCCGCTCCGGCCCTCCTCCAACATCCGGTTGTCGGCTAGGTTCGACTACCAGCCGGATATCTGTAAGGATTACAAGGAGACGGGCTACTGTGGATATGGGGATGCGTGCAAGTTCTTGCACGATAGGGGCGATTACAAGTCCGGGTGGCAGCTGGAGAAGGAGTGGGAGGAGGTGGAGAAGGCGAGGAAAAGGGGGGTGGCTTTGGGGCTTGGTGGGACGGAGGGGGATGGTGGTGATGATGAGGATGATGACGATGACGATTCATTGCCCTTCGCGTGCTTTATATGCAGACGGCCGTTCGAGGAACCGGTGGTGACAAAGTGCAAGCACTACTTCTGCCAGCATTGTGCTCTAAAGGTTTGACATTTCCTTCCTTCCCTGCTGCTTTTGTTTAAAATCTTCGAATTGATCGAGTGTCTGTGCTCGATATTCTGTAGATATTGAAATGTGCTTGTTCCTGTTTCGTCAATTAGAAATTTTTCTGTCTTTTTAGGATTTTAGAATACAATTGGGAGTAATTCCATCTAACCCATGTGGACATTGACGATGCTTTGAGGATAATTCAAACTATATCTTCTTGTTGTTGTCAATATATGCTGAGTAACATTTGTATGTCCATCGAT
Source organism: Cocos nucifera (assembly GCA_006176705.1). NCBI lineage: Eukaryota > Viridiplantae > Streptophyta > Magnoliopsida > Arecales > Arecaceae > Cocos > Cocos nucifera. The sequence goes on from QRFJ01001282.1 coordinate 1,067,169, forward strand.
GAAATATCATCATTGATTTTTGGGCTCCATCAAGTGGGTACTAGTGCTGGCATTGGCACCCTTTGCATTGTTTTAATACTTGAAGATATACATGGAGATCTGTTCTATTATAGATGTTATGAGTCTCTGGGATGATGTGACGATTATCTTATTGTCATTATTATGATTATTTTTTGGTTAACCATTAGGCTTCGTAGAACTTTTTGTTGGGTTGTCATGAATATTAGCGATCATCGAACATCAATCCAAGAGTAATTTTGTTTCTTTTTTCTTATTCTAGGTGTCCAGTGGAGAATAAATCTTAAGAAATCTGGAAGATTGGGTTGTGGCTTGAATCTTTTTCATATTTGCTGTAAGGAGAAAGAAAAGCTGCATTGCATAAGTGTGGTTTTTAATCTGGATGTTCGAGATCACTTGTTGGAACTACTGATGAAATCTAGTTGATGAATCAAGATGCATAGGTCCTGTCAAATTGGACCTTGCTCATCTTGTCAAACTAGAAGTTATGAAGCGCAATATTTTTGTGCAACATAGGCTGAAGTCTAATCATGATGACTATATTCTGTTCGTGGTAATGCATTGTTTGAGCATTAAGTTTTTTTCCCTTAAAAATGCGTGATAAATTGTCAATTTTAGTTGACTGGGGAGATGGAAGTTTGGAAATAAAAGAGGAAGAGGAAACATTTACAAGTTATTCTGAACATTTCTTGCAAATCCAGCTGTTGTGGCCCATCACCTTTTCGCACCTCCCTTTTTAAGCCATTCCTTTTCTAGCCTTCCTCTCTCTCATTGCACTCTTGATTACACGAGTAGCTTGGACATCTTAATTTCTCGAAGCTGACCAGAGACTATATTCCCTCCTTGCATGCATGCCAGCCGACTGAAACCATAGCAATCTCCCAAAAGATGAGAGGGGGAAAAGAAGACCCCAATCTCCTCTTTCCCTTGGTTCTCTATTATTGCAAATCCATATATGCCTACCCCCCTCTTTGCCCATTGCAATTTGAGTATTTTCCTGGTCTGCAAACCATGTTTGATTCTTCATGATGTGTCCTAGAATGAAAGATGATATTTTGATAAGGATCATGCATGGTATTGGAAAAATAAATCCAGATTTCCAGAGCTGTTAGCTTTTATCTCTACTTCATCTGGGGTCTTTTCTGATCTTGTTGTAAGCTGATCCCTCTTCTTCTTCCTCCTCCTTTACTTCTCCAAATTTAAGAACATATGATTTCAAGGTAACTTGCTTATTTCTTGCTTGGTCTGTTATGATCAAAATTTTGATTCCTTGTTTGTTTGAACCATATAAGGTTTATTTAAATATTGAATTTAGACATTCTCAAAATAATGGACCTTTTTATTAATATTGAAACAAGAGTGGCATTCAATCATTTCTTGTTATTTTATTCGACAAGGAGGCTCTTATTATTAACTGAATAAAAATGAGTTGTTCTTGAGACTCTGATGAGAGTTCATATTTGCCAAAGTTTTGATGTTTGCTCTTTAAACTTTTCTATATTTTAGTAGCAACCATGCTTGATAGTGTGATCTTTTTTGTTCCTTTGTAGTTCATGCGTAAACCTCATTTTTTTTTTTTTTGGTCATATATCCTATACCTCATGTGCCAAGATATAATCTGCTTTCTTCAGGTCTCTTTTTAAATCATTATTTTTGTACCAATGAGATAACCATTATTTAACTTGACACAACATTTGTTTACTTTCCATCTTGAGCTGCAGCATCATGCAAATAACAAGAAGTGCTTTGTGTGCAACAAACCAACCCTTGGCATATTCAACACAGCTCATGAGATCCGGAGGAAGATGGCACAAGAAAAATAGTGAGTTTGGATGCTTGAAGAGTTCTACTTCTTTAACAGATTATTGGCACCTATTTTTTTCCTTCTACTTTTAAACTTTTGGTAACTACAGTAATATATTTTATTTTTCTTTGTATGCTTGGCGGAATGGAAGTGTTATGACCTGCACTAGATGCTAAGTAGTTCTGTAAAACTTGTCTGTAGTAAAATGGCTGAGGGCAACTAGTTCATCAATGTTTAACTATTGAGATGCCAAGCATATGCATGTAAATGCAGCTGAATTATAGCTTGGACTAAATGAATGATGAGATTTAGTAATTGCTTATATTGTCAATTATTATCTACTTGAATTCTTTGAAATCAATGATGATGTCTATCTTTCGTTTAGTATAAGTGTATAAAATTTATTAACCTTAGTTTGGTTTTGAATATTACAACTGGTAGTTTTAACGATATAAGAAGCTGGTTCAAAAATTTAATGAACTGTCTTTAAAAATAGAAAATATAAAATGGTTCTGCATAAGTGGCCGTGGACTGACTGTTAGTTTGCTGTGTGTGTGTCTGCACGCACGGGTGAGAGAGAGAGAGAGAGATGCTAAGGTCTTCAAACCCTGATGTGTGTAAAAACTATTGACTTGCCATCAATGATATGAAAAAAAAAATAAAATGCTTAAGCCATAACTGTTAATGTGCCTCTCTTTCAGGCCGTGAACAAATGTTTTTCTGAAATGAGATATCTTGATTTATGCTAGAAATTTGGAACCTGGAAAGTAAGAGAGCTGGAGTTAAAGGACTTTTTTTTTTTTTTTTAAAAAAAAATTTTAACTTCTGGTTTCTGTGACAAATCTGTAGCTGCTAAATGGCTCTAAATTTTATTGCTTTATTTATCAATTGCAGCATCTTTACGTTAATTGTATTACAAATATAAATATGACTCATAGCATGCAGTATGGCAGTCCAGCAGGCAATGATGCAAGCACGTACCTCATAAAGTTGAGAATAAAGGCTGGGGGATCCATAAAAGTTAGTTTTTGCAAAATACTCTTCGAGTCATGTTTTGGTTGGTCCTATTTATCATTGTTGGGCAACAAAGAGAATATAGATCTGTTAAGTGTGATCTGTGGAAATCGACTTATTCACTTTGTCTCTCGAATTGCTTTTGTTGTTTTATGAAATATGAGATATTCATTGACAAAGTGGGGTGAATGTGGAGTTGAAGCTGGTTGTACAGGTGTTAATAGGTTTATGTGATATGGTAATGACGTGTGCAAATGCAGTGGTGAAGTATGGCTTTTGATGTATATTGGGGCTTGCTTCAGTGGTTCCCCTCCTCTGCTTAATGGTCAGAGGTTTTGTGTTTAAACGAGTCTTGGGTGGTGCATTTTCAAAAAGCTAGACGAAGATAATTATAGTGTACGTGGATCTCCCACCATTTCTTTCAAAGAAATGTGGCTTTCCGATACAATTGAATGGGACTTCAGAAAATATCTAGAAGGGGGATGTTGGGGGAACATAGGTTTTTGAGGACTAATTTTAACTTACTAACTTGATCATTCTCTCTCTAGCTCATCTAGGCTATTTGTGTGACATCTTAGGGGTGATAGGGATTGAATAGAGGATGTGGAAGGAAGAACAGGGCTCTAGAGAAAGCCATGATCTAACAATTCTGAGGTTTTTTAGATTTCATGATGAAATCTGGTATTTCATGAATATAGGGATTTGTGTCATTGGTGGCCTTCGTAACCTCGCCACTCTCCCATGTATTTGCGCCCTTTACTCGAGGATTCTTCTGTGGATAGGGTGGTCTAGCCTTAAACATGGCTAAAATGTTTGTATCACCTTTAAGCTGAAGAGGGCTCCAGGGATAGCTACGATAGATTCTTGAGATTTTTCATGATGAAGTCTGGCATCTGCGTGATTGGTATAAGTTGTTTATATCACCTTTAAGCTAAAATGTTTATATCACCTTTAAGCCATTCCTCTTTAACCTCTCCATTCCCCCAGATGTTGCACCCTTTTCTCGGGTACTCCTACGTGGATAAGTTGGTCCAGCATACATATAACACCTTTAGTGGCAGTCAAGTATAAATTTCAAGAAATTGGTATAAATGAATCTATTAACTTTCTTAAGATTGTGGTTGGCAGGATAAATGGAAAAGATACTGCTCTTAAATGTTAGATGGTTGGTTACAAGGTACTGTTCTTAAACGTTAGATGCTTGGTTGTAAGAGACCGGGTTGTGAGAGGCATTTTGCGCTCGAACCCGTTAACACTGAGCAGTTCAACAGTAATGCAACAAATAGTGACTATTTTGGAAATGATCTGATCTCCACAGTATTTACGTACTTTTCAAGGCATCCGAGAAAAGGGAAGGTTTTTATTTGTAAGTAGCTGGCTAGTTGTTTCCAATTTCCAATATAGCAACCATTTGATTCGTTTCTGCTCTTCCAAGTTTGTACGTGTCAGTGCCTCTAGAATGTGATAAATTGACCATTTCTGGTTCTTAACCTTAATCCTTGGACTGAGAGTTCCTTTAACATCATCTGATAATCGATAAAGGTACTGGGTCGATCATACTTCTTTCTTAAATGAATGCTCTAAATCTCTAATATGTTCTACCGTGATGACCTTATAAACACAATTGATGTCCCCAAGAAAATGCATGCCCAAGAAGAGTTAATGATGAGAGCAGATATTGGTGACAAGCCATGGTACCCATTTGGTGGCGTTCATAAAATTCAGCAAAGCTGTTCGACGTGTATAGCTAACTTGGTATTGGTGTTTTCTCGTGCGGCAATTTTTTCTGTATGTTTTTGTGTTGTTAATTTCCAACTAAACTTCAACATTCATGGAGGCTGCAATTCTATTCGTCACATATGACATCAAATATACTGTAGATAAGATAGCTTGTTGTTTCCGCCAGTTTAATATAAATTAGAGTAAAAGATTTATTGTGAGATTCGAATCTCTCTCCTGATTTGCCAAAATCGCCACACTTTGCGATATGCCCAGTCAAATATGTCAAGTACAGAGCACGGTTTTAAGAATATCTGCGTCAAGAATACTTTTTTGAGGGCTCATATTTTTTTTGGTTCTCAGTCTTTTTCCGTGGTGAGTGCTTTCTGTTACTTGTGGATTACCTTTATCATAAATGATATTGTCATTGCTGTGGGGTCCAAGAAAGATCATGAGGTGTGCTGCGGTTGGATAGTTTTCGCGCTATATAGATGTCACTCAGAGTTTTTGTCCAATTGTGAGCCACGGAAGGATGTAGAGAGAGAGATGGGTTACTCTGGTTTTTTTATTTGTTAAAGGGTTTTGAGTTGCAGTTGTGGTGGTGTGTTATTTATGTCATATTTGGTTAGTTGGTTCTTGGTTGTGGGTGAGTTATAGTTGTTTTGATGGGCGGGCGATATCTGGGATGTTTTCGGTGTGGCTTGAGAGAGTTTAATTGTGGTGTGTGTGAGGGAGGTGATGCGTTGCTGTGTGGTGTGGGGTTTGATATGTGTGTTGTGACTCCGTGTCCTTTGTGTGGGAGGCTCCGGATGCGAGAGTCAGCTGTTCTTGTGGCCATAGATCATGATATGGGTTTGTGTGGTGTGTGTGCTCAGATAGAGGTGAATTTTCGATCAGATGGTGTGTGCGCTGGGTAGTTGGCGGTTGGAGAGTTATGAAGGATGGATTTCTTTGGGTGGAACTGGAGGAGGTAGTGAGATGTGGTAGGGTATCTGGTATGGGTTCCTGTGGTTTTTGTTAGTGGTGATGTGTGGTTGTCATGTGGGTATTGTGTACTCATATAGCTTATGAAAGTCCTGTTGGTCTCGTGAGTTGGGTGTGTTTTTGGTCGTGGGCGGTTGGTTTGTGGGGGTTGGGTGTGTGTGTGTTGGTGTTTGTGGGGCGGGGTTTTTTGTTGTGTGTGGTTTTGTGGGTGGATGGTGTTGGTCTTTGTTTGGGTGTTAAGTGTGTGTTTGGGGTGGTTACGGTCTAAGTGGCGTCGTCGGATATGTTAACCTCGACGTAGAGTGCTATGTTCTCATGAAGATTTGCCGTATGTGTAGTGGGGTTTGATATGGGTTTTGTGTGTTTTGTGGTTTTGTTGTGTGGGTTTCTTTGTGTGGTGGACAGCACATTCGCCGTTCTGATAGGGTGGATGTTGCTGGTGTCGGCTTTACGTGTTATCTGGTATATCTTGGATGTGATGTGCGGGTTTGTGTGCAGCTTCGGTGTGGAGTTGTATCTAGGCGGGCTCTCTGTTCGTCGGTGGTGTGTGTGGTGTTTCGAGATGGGATAGAGTGGTTTGGAATGTGATCTTGCTGGAGTGATTTGTGCGTGGTGTGGTTCCATGGAGGTAGGGTGAGTCGGACTCCTAATGTATGTGATAGTCTGGTATTGTGTGAGTAAGATACTGATGGATATTTTCGGTGCAGCGTATGCTTCGGTGGAGAGTGTTGTGCTCGGGGCGTTAAGGCTCGTTGTTGTTGTTGGCTGCTGGAGGGATGTCTGTGGTGAGGTGGGGTACGTTTGTCGGTGCGGTGATGGTGTTAAGTTGCCTCGGGGCCCCTAAAGAAAGTTGTGTGCTGGGGTGTCGGAATGAGTTTGAAGCTTTGGGATGTGTGTGTAGGTTGTCTAGCTGCCGAAGAATAAGATAACACCGAAGAGGAAGCTGGGAGGATAAGAAGTTTCGGCTCTCGAAGGTTCTTGTGTGTGGGTTGATATTGCGGCTTAAGGCTCGTCCGTTTGTTTGGTTGTTGTAGTGTTGTTGGGATGGTTGTCTTAAATGGTTAGGCTAGTCGCTCGATCGCGGTTGAAAAGAAAGGAAAGTTCCGGATGCGTAGTGAAGCGACACAATAGAAGAGAAGTTAGTATGCAAATCTGGAAGTATACCGGATTCATAGAGCAACGTTATCGTATAGGAGGCTCTCGTGTGTTGTTTTCGATCTGTGTTTAGGTAGTTCGGCCTCTGATCGGTGTGTTAGTGGTTCGCGCTGTTAAGCCCGGTCCTTCTCACATTAAGATGCTATCCATGGCTTACGGGTCTGTTTGCTTATGTAGGTACTGGAGCGCATGTATCGATCTAATAGATCTGTTACGGGCATAGAGATATATGGAGGTGTAGTGCGGTGATGAGATTTTGGATATTTTCGTCGCAGACACTAGCCCTCCTCTATCCCAGAAGTTCAGAACTTGTCTTAGGAAGGAAGTGTCACGCACACGCTCGCCCGCCTGTGTACGTGTGGTTTGGGCCGAAGTCTTTTCCGGGTTTTCCGGTGTGTGCTTGGTGTGGGATATCTCACTGTAGAGCCCAAGTCTCGTGGAAGACTCTGTCATTCTTCACGACATGAGAGTTATGGCCTTTGACAGAGTGAGGAACGCACCAGGCGGGAGATCCCATCTCCAACCGGAGGTTGAGTAGGATTGCTCGTCTCCTTGGGCGATCTTTGGGGTTGGAGGTGAGCTCATCGTGCATGGTGACTATTTATCTGCCTTATTTCAGCCTGTGGTTTTGTGGAGGATGGATACGGACGCTTGGAGAGATCTGATCTTTTTTCATAAGGTGGTGTTGATAAATAACGGAGGGTGTGCCTTTCCCTGTGTTAGTCTTGGTCCACTCTATTTGGTGAGTGTTGTTTGTTGGTTCTGTTGAGATGCGTGGTCGGCTCGTGTGCGAATAGAAAAGAATTTGTGCTTGCTGAGTCCTGGGTGGGTTGGATAGGGGTGTTTAGAGTAGAGCGTGTTGGGTTGGCTGCGTGTGGATCATCGTGGTCTGCTCGTTGCGTGTAGTCGCTTGGGCGTCGTGTCTGTGGAGGTGGCATCATAATATGCTGTCTATTGCGTAGAATGGTGTGGGTGTCGATACAATATGAAGGTGTCTCATGCTTGTGCCTGGTGTTTGGTGGCGGTTGTCGCTCCCAGTGTTTGTTCTGTGTAGATATGAGATATTAGGATCTCTCGTGTATGTCTGGGTATATATGTGATATGTAAGTGGTTATGTGGTTTGTGGTATGAAGGTTTCGTTCGCTAGGGTCTGGGGTGTTGTGGTGACGAGCTGTGTTTTGGTCTGGCTCGTTTTGTGGGAGGAGTTATTCCTGGTGGTGGATGCTCTTGAGTGTCTGTGTGATGGTGGGTGTGGTTTCTTGGTGATATTTTTTTAAGTTGAATGCTCTCCTATGCTTGTACTGGGTTTTATGCTCGCTCTCTTGGTGTCGTTCTTCGGGGGTGGAGAACCTTGGTGGATTTTGGTGGTGACCTGTGTTTGGTGTTTGTGAGGGGTATGATGGGGCTGTCCTTAGAGCCGTTGGGAGTGGTTGGTGTGCTGGTTTGGTTTCTGTGTGGTGGTGTGGGAAGAGAGTTATGATTGTGTGTTTATATATTGCTGTATCGCGATTATATTAGGTGGAGTGCACTCTCCAGCCGTACAGGCGGTGTAGGTTACTCGTGGGGTGGTTTTGTTGTGTTTGGGTTGTTGGGTGGGGTTTTGTTGTTTTGTGTTTGTGTTGTGGTTCTTTGCTGTGCGTGGTGAGAATCCTGTGCTTTTCTGAGGTTGAGTGTCTCGAGGAGTGAGTGTCTTTCGCTCTATCTCTTGGTGTGGTTTCGTGTTGTGATCGCTCGGAGGGAGTGGTGTGATGCTCTTTTGGCCGATGTATGGATGTGGCGGGGGTGGCTCTCGTGTGCTGGTGGTGTGAGTTTTTTTTGTTGTGTGGGTTGCTCTCTGCTTGTTTTCTCTCTAGACTCTTGTGTTGATGTTTGTCTGTTCTCTGTGGTGGTATATGGTGTTGTGTGGGTGTGGTGGTGTTTTTGGTTGTTGTTGTTTGGTGTTGTTTTGAGTGGACTTGAGTGGAGTTCGCTTGCCTGTTGTGTCTCGATTGTTATGGTGGGAGGCTGTGCGTGTGGGCGAGGAGTCGGTGTACGTATCGTCCGTTTCTGTTGTCATCTCGTGTCTGAGAGAGAGGTGAACAATGGTCTTCGATGCTTGTGCATAGTGTATGGACTCGTGATGTCCTCCTTGGGGTCGGCCTAATTGTTGGTGGTAATTACGGTATCGTCGGTCGTTTGTGCTGTGCGGTCCTGTCTGTCTGCTCCCTCGTTTTTGCTCGTTGTTGGTTTTGTGTGTGAGAGGTGCTGGAGGGTCGCTTGCGAGTCTTTGCTCTGCGGGTGGTGAGGGGATGTTGTTGTTCCTGGTTTTCGTTTGGGTTTGCCGGGTTGTGATATTTGGTGTGTGTTGGGTTGGGTTGTGTGTGGGAGTGAGTTCGGATGGTTCGTGTCCGTCTTGTTTCGTCTAGAGGGGGTATAGATTGAGTTTGTTCGTGGTGTCTGATGTGGTCTGTGGTGGTGCGTCAGTTCGCTCTGTGTTTTATGTAGTTATTTGTCCTCCTGTGTTTGTTTGATCGGTGAGCTGGGTGGTTGGTGGGGTACAAGACGGTTGGTGTGTGTGTGTTTATTCTATGCGTTGTCCTCGTTTTTGGGCTGGTCTCTCTTGCGTCTCGTCCTGTTGGTGATGATGGTGTCGTCTCGGTTTTGCGGGTGTATTTTTGCTCGGCGTGTTATGGTACGAGTTGTCTGGCCTCTTAGTTTTGTGGTTCCTTTAGACGTTGGAGTCTAGTGGCTGGTGTTGTTTGAGGGTGGGGCTCAGTGCGATGTCGGAGTAGTTTGATTTGTGTGCATTCTGTTCGTTTTTCGCGAGTGCGTCGTGTCTAAGGTGAGAGAGGATCATTCGACTTGTGCTGCATTCTTGTTAGGGGACGGAGTGGTTCCGTTTCGTGCTGTCGGTGGTCTCTATTGATCGTGGCGTTGTGGGGGTGGTGGTCCAGTGATGATGAAGTGTGGTGAGTGCGGTGAGTTGGTGGTGTCGGTCGTGTGGTGCGGTTGGGTGTTTTTGTGCGTGTTTCCGCTTGGTGGTTGGTAAGTGATGTTGTTTCGGAGGCTTTGTTGCGTCTTGTGTTGGATGGACGTGGTCTGCTGTGTGTCTGTGTGTCCTATGATTCGGTGGACTTTAGGTTATCACGTGGTGGCGTTTGTGTGCTCGGTTCGTGTCGCGTGGCAGTGGCTGCTGTGCTTGTGTGTGTGAATCTTGTAGTGCGCTTGTCGTGTGATCGGGTCGTAGTCATCGTCGATATGATCGGTTGGTGTGTGTATGCGTGAATGGTTTTGGTGCTCTCATGAGGGGTTTGTTGTTGTGTGTTTGGTGTGGTGGGTGTGGTGGGGGGGGTGTTGTGTGGTGGTGTTTGTTTGGTTTGTTCTCTGCTTGTGGGTCTGTTGGTTGGGTGGTGTGGGATGTGAGTGATGTCGTGTTTTTATCTTTTTGGTGGTGTTTCGGCTGGGTATGTGGTGTGTATCTTTGTGGTTCTTAATCTCTGTTGTTCTTTGAGAGTTATGGTGTGGGATAGTGGGTTGCGTTTTTTGTTTTTGTGTGGTAGTCCTTATTGTGGTCTCTGGCGGGTGTGGGGTGATTGGTTGTGTGGGTTGTGTTGCGGGTGTTTGTCTGCGTGTGTGTGGTTTTGGGTTTTTGTTGTTTTTTTGTGTTTGTGTTTTTAGGCTGATGGGTTGCTTGGGTCGGTCTGTCTTGTGGGTGTGGTTGTTTGTGTTGTTGTTGATGAGGATGGATGCGGTGGTATTCTCGTGAGTGTCTTTGTCGTTGCTGTGTTTGCATCACTTAGTTGCATCGCAATAAAAATATGTGATTTGAAAGTGAGAAGTTAATTTTAGGGGTGAGAGGGATGAAGAAAGGTAGTACCAGGGGCAAGCATTCCCGAATTCTTGTGTTATCAGGGTCTGGGTTGTTGTAGCGTTATTCCTCCGCGGTTCTTCTACTGCGGGTTTTGCTTATTGTTGCTTTGGTTCTGGATTGGTTTGTGTGGTCTGCTGATGTGTGTGGCTTGTTTGTTTGCTTTGTCGGTTCTCATGATTGGGTAGGCATGTGGCTTCTTCTTGGATCTTTGGTAGGTGGCGAGTCTGCTAATGTGTGTGAGGCCGGTCTCCCTTTGGTTGTGGTTGTTGTGGGTGTTGTGGTTGGGTGTGTTTGTGGTGTGGTTGTGGTGGTGTGGTTGTTGGGTGTTTGGTGGTTTTGGGTTTGTGTTGTGTGTGGTGTTTGTGGGTTTGTTTTGTTTGGTTGTTGTGTGTGTGTGGGGTTGGTGTGTTGGGTTTGGTGTTTGTGTGGTGGGTTTGTGTTTGTTTTGGGGTTTGTGGGGTTTTGTGTGGTTTTTGGGTTGGTTGTGTGTTTGTGGGTTGTGTTTTGTGGTTTTTTGTTTTGTTGTGTGTTGTTTGGTGTGTGTTGTGGATATGTGTTGGTGGTTGTGGGATTTGTTTGTGTCGTGTGGTTAGGTTTGTATTGTGTCGGTTGGGTTGTTGTTGGGTTGGGGTGTTGGATGGTTTTTGTGTGTTTTTGGTGATGGGGTTGTGGTGGACCAACAGGTTTCATCTATGTGTATATCTCTGTGTGGATGACGCCCGGGTTGTGTGACTTGTGTTTTGGTTGCGTGTTATTGGTTTTGTTTGTTTGGTTGGTACGTTTGGTGTGGGTTTTGGGGTGTGTTGTTGGTTTGTTTGTTTGGTTGGTGGGGTTGGTGTGGTGTTTGTTGTTTGTGTTGTGTGTTTTGGTGGTGTGCAGCGCCCTTTGGTTGATCTGTGTCTTTGTGTGCCCGATTCTCGTGGTGAATTGCCGTTGTAGGGGTGCGCTGCTTGTTGTTGGTTGCTGGTGGTGGTACTTGGTGTGGGTCTTGTCTCGGCGTTCCTTAATTGTTTGGTTTTGTGTTTTGTTTTTCTGTGGAGTGCAGCTGTGAGGGTGGGCTTTCCTCAGTTGTCGGTTTCGGTGTGTGCTGGGTTATTGGTAAGGTGGGTGGTTTGGGGGCTTTTGATAAACTGCTTTTTTGTTTGTCTTATAGTGTGGTGTTGGTTTTGGTGTTGAGGACCGTAATCCTTCTGGGAAGGTTTGGGCTGTCTGGTTCTTAACTTTTGTAGAATTTTGGAAGTTCGAGGAGGGGGTGGAAGGTGGTGGGGTCAGTCGAGAGGCCCGTTGGTGTGGGTGGTGGTGGTGCGGTGGTTTAGTTTTTATTGTTCTGTTGTGATTTGTCGCTATCAACCATAGGTTGCTCTTTTTTGTTGTGGTGTTGTTTTTTGTGGGGGTTGTTGGTGGGTGGTGGTTCGAATGTGCTGGAATAGATGATGTCTCGTTGCGTCTTTTGTGTTTCTCGTTGGTATTCCAGGTGTGTGTTTTGTGTGGTGTGTTAGTATTCATGGTGCCTGGGTGTGTGTGTGGAGATGTGCTTCGTGGGTGGTTTGTGTGGCTTTTTGTGTGTTTTGTATGAATTTCATGCGCTCGTTGTGTGGGGTCTGTCTGTGTCATTGGATGTCATACGTCGGATATGGGGAGGGTATCTCTGCGGTGGCTGGTGTTGTTGGGTTTGGTTGTTTGTGGTTGTGTGGTTTTGTTGTGTTTAGGGTCGGTGTGTGTGTTTTGTTGTGTGTAGCTGTTGTGGGGCTCTCGGTTGTGGTCGAGACGGTTCATGTTTGGCAGCTCTTCCGTGTTTAAGTTCTTTTGTAGGTGGTGGTTGCTGTGCTTGGTTTTGTTGTGAGTTTTACGTTGGGTGGATGGTGTGAGTTGCGGGTTTCTGTTCTGTGCTACTTGCTGGTGTCGGGAACTGGTCTATTTGCCGTTGATGTGTGTGATTGGTTTGAGGGGTGGGAGGTCGGCTTTTGGTCTTTTTATTGCCGTAATTTTGCGTTCTGGCAATGATGAGGGTGCTGTCTGGTGAGGTGGGTGTGGTTTCTCTTTGGGCTCGGTTTTGTCTTTGTCTTCGAACTTGCGGTGTGGTTTGGGTTGTGTGTCGCTTTAATACTCGGTGTTCCGCTTTCCCGCGGTAAACGGTGTGCGCTAGATCGGTGTGGGGAGTGGTTTCGTTCAGTGCTTTCTTTGTCGGAGCTTCGCTCGGTGAGGAGCTTCCAGGTGGTGTTTTGCGCGGTGCACTTGCGCCTCTTGAACTTCATTTCTGGTGGATGCGTGTGTCGGTTCCGCTGCTGTGTGCGTCTCGATGTGTGTGACTTTTTTCGTGAGTGTGGGCTGCTGCATGCTTTTGGCTCATTTTTTGTGGGTAAGATGCGTGTGTTCGCCCTCTGCTGTCCGAACTTCGTCTAGCTGTGGTCCGTGGGGAGGTAGTGTGGGTTGGTCTTTGTTGGTTTGTTCGCTGATGGGATGGGAGTTGTCTTTGTTGGATTTGGGCTCTGTTCGGCGTAGGCTTCATTCCGTTTGTGTTTGAGTGTCGTGGTGCCGTCCTTGGTGTGCTGGTTGCCGAACGTGTGTGTTGTGTTTTGTTTCTGGACGTGTCCTGACGAAAGCTCGAAGGGTTATTGTTGGCTTTCTCTGGTGCTAAACTTCATTCTGTGTTTTGTTTCCGCGGAGTGTAACACCGCTTTGTCAGCGTGTAGAGAAACTTTCCTGCGTTGGCTTTTTGGGGTGTGGTGTTGGTCTGGGTTGTAGTTGTGTGTCTTTGACGGACGCTCGAGCTTTGAGGCGGGTTGGTAGGTGGTTTTGGTGTTATCTTGTGTGTGTGCTCGGTGCTTATTTCTGTTATATTGTACTCAGGGTGTGTCGGTGTCTTGTTGGTTTGTTTGTGTTCGTCTCTCGAATGGTTGTCTGTGGTGTAAGCTGGGTTCCTGTTTGGCTTTGTGTTCTGGTGTTTACTGTTTTTGGTGGTTCTGTGTGTGGTAGAGGCGATGTGGGCTGGTGATAGTGGGATTGTGTGGCGCTTGGGTTGGTGTGGGTTTGGTTGTGCGGTGCGCAAACGTGTTGCATGTCCATGCGCTTTGTCCTTGGTGGGTGAAATTTCCTTTTGCAGGGGTGGTTTGTGTTGATGCTAGTGAGTCTTGTGTTGGTGAGTGGTGTAGAGTGTTTTATCGTAGTTTGGAGGTGTGTTTTTGGGTTTGGTGTGCGCGAGTACTCATCTGTTTTGTCCGAGTGTTTGTCTCTTTGTGGTGTTGTTGGACGTTTCGATGTGTTGCTTTTTGTCGTTGGGGTGGCTTGGTTCGTTTTGTTTGGTGTGGCTGTAAGCTTGTATGGGTGGATTAGGTGGTGTCTGGGTCCTTTTCTACTTGTTTTGGGTGCTTGTGGTGGGTGCGGCGAGGACGTGGATGTGGTCCGAAACTCATTCCCGTCCTGGACGCGGTCGAACTGGTTCGCTCTTGGCTTATAGAATTCGCTTTCTCTTCTGTGGGAGTTGTTGCGTTGGCTGGCTTTTAGGTTTTGAATGTGCGGTTTTCTTGTGTATGTCTTTCATAATGGGTGTGTTCGGTCGTCGTCGTGTGCTTATTGTCTTTGGGGCGGTTGAGTTTTGGTCGTGCTGGTGTTTTGTTGCCTGTGTTGGTGTGGTGATGGGTTCTCTGATCTCTCTGTGTTACTCTTTGTGTGTGTGTGGGAGTTATGTCTTCGAGGAGTGTTCCTGGTGTTTGGTTTGTGTTGTTGTGGGTGATGGTGCTTTTATGGTGGTGTTGCTGGGTGGGTGCGTTCACTAGTGTTCGTGTGGTTGTTGTGCTCTGTTGGTAGGTCTCGCTTTGTGGGTTACGGGTGGTATATTTGTGTTGTTGGTGTGGGTATCGAGTTTGGCGAGGTTGCTGTAGGTCTGTGTTCTCGTGGTTTGGCAACTTTCCATCTGTGAGATGGAACCTGGGAGCTGCAGGTTGATGCAAGGCAGGAATAGGCCAAATGGGCCATTTGGGATTGGACCGCGGTATGGGACAGTGGCGGATTCGTTTGCGGGTCTGTGAATGCTGTTCTCTCGTAGTCGTGTTAAGCTGCTTTTCCGTGAGACGACCGGTATTCTGCGATTCGGGAAGCAGTGAGTGCGAGTTCAGAGAAGATTCTTCCGAAGGAAGTGTGGGAAGATACTGAACACCACACCTAACCTTTATGGTCGTCGAGCAGTTCGTAGTGTAGGGGGAGAATAGAAAACGCTGTCAGGAGAATGTGTGGTGTATAATGTCTTTTCTAGCTCGCGAGCCTCTAACTCTGCATGCGTAAGACGTGGGTGCGTCGAAATTCCGCGGAGTGGACTGAGTGGGTTCGCTTGCTCGACGGTCGGGATCCGCAGACCAATAAGTGTGTTCATCCTCGACGTTCCAGGTGTGTGGGTTAGGTGGCGTGTGCAAGGGTTAGGACCCGCGAGTCATTAACATGTCCGCCAACAGTAATGAGAGTTGCTCTCGGGGTTCTGGAGGGACTGTGTATTGTTGCAGAGTGTCTTTGCTATGTGTAGATGTTTTACGCTAATTGATGAGCGATTTTTATTTAATATATAGCGAGCTTGATGATGACAGCTGTAGCCGTGTGCTAGCAGGCTGTTCGAGGTTCGGTGGAGTCAGTCTTATGGGAAGGTGCCATTTGCAGCGGGTTGATGGTGATAGCCATCGCCGCCTGATAGCAGGTCGCTGTCGCTTGCGGCGGACTGATGGTGATGGCTGCAGCTGTCTTGATACTGAACCGCTCGGGGCCGAATTAAGGATTGAAGGACTTCGACGTGTGCCTATTTTGGAGGAGTTCGGACTCTTGAAGAGGAAGCTCGGAAGAAGTTTGGCTCTCGTAGGCATCTGGCTGGAGGTGCGCGGCTAAGGCTCGGCCGCTGGGGAGTTCGGTAGGAGCTCGGTCGGTGAGAAGTTCGGCCCTTGAAGAAATCTGGCCAAAGAGGAAGCTTGGAGGGAGTTTAGCTCTCAAAGAAGTCCGACCGAAGAGGAAGCTTGGAGGGAAGTTCGGCTCTCGTAAGCATCTGGCTGGAGGAGTGCGGCTAAGGCTCAGCCGTTGGGAGTTCGAAAGGAGTTCGGTCGCTGAGAAGTTTGGTCAAAGGATGATCGCTGAGGAGTTCGGCTGCTGAGAAGTCTGAAGGAGCTCGGTCGGCTGAGCAGTTTGGTCGGCTGTAAGGATTCGGCTAAGGTCTATCTGCTGAAGTTCTTCCGTGGCTACTGGTTGCATTAGGCTGAGCATCGAACTAGACTTCGGTAGGAGCAGGATTTATCCTCAACAGAAATTATTATAAATTATATCCACAGTTTGTTAATAGAGGAAGACCGAGATGGGTAATCTTGACTCATGGGAAATTAAATCCCGCTTTAATGTGGCAACTCGAATCATTGGTGGTGGCCTGCTACATTTAAGGGTAGCTGTCTTTGTAACCTGCATTAACGAAGAAGTAATACACTTAAAGCTTTCCTTCAATCATTGAAATAGCCGGATTTATATGCTTAAGTTTTACGATTCTTTAATTTGTGCAAATACCGTTTGTTTGAATTGGTTCTCAATACTGCCATTGCTGTACGTTTTTCTGTAGCTTCATCGATTTTTTTATTTTTTAAAGCCATTGTAATAGCAATATCCTTAGGGCCCCCTTTATGTATCTGTTCCTTTATTTTTTGGCATGGATTAACTTCTCTTATACTTAATCCCGTTTTACTATGGTGTTTTCTAATGTTGAATTATTCGGGAAACTTAGATGCCCTTATACATGTTGCACTTTATTAGATTCACACGCAGGATCCGATGGTGGATTCATCTGCATCTTAGCAAATTAGAGTTACTTCTTCTGTCTGTGATCACACCATGTAAACCCTGAATTATATTTTAATGATATATGAAGTTGTACTTTGGAGCATACCTATAATATTTATTAATTTTGTTGAACACCTATAGCATTTATTACACCCATCAGGAATTGCATGGAGAGGATGATTTGCCTTGATATTGTTTTCAACAATGCTAGCATGTAACCCGTATACAGGATCTTTATTTTTTTTTAAAAAAATTAATTATATAATATATTATATATATTATATATATTTATATTTGATATATTTTGGATGTATGCCTATCAAATCTAAATAAAAATTTTAAAGAAAAAGACACAGCTTGCCTGACATTTGTAACCATATCCAGTGATAGAAAATCTTTGGTGAGTAGAGCTGATCACGGGTTGGACCTTGAGCTTAAACTCTATTCATTTTTATTTAAATTTTAGATCAAACTTATATAAAATTTGACATTTTCTGAACCCAAATCTGATCTATGATCAAGTCTACTAGTGAGATGCTTGATCAGATATAAGGCATTATTAAGGATTTGAATCCCATCAAACTCAAGCTTGTCTCAATCTTGGTTTTGAAGTGGAGTTCTATTTTGATTATCATCCATCGCAAAGATAACTTATTTTTGTGAGACTTTCTTTAATCACCTTTCCACACTTCCAAGCATTATAACTTTCTTCTATTTCTTTTATTATCAAATCAAATTTTTTACCTTCATATTAATTTATTTTTTATCTTTCATATTTTCTTTTATTTTTCATTGCCTCCAATTAAAATCTTTATTCCACTCAGGATCAATATAAAAACAAAAACTTACTTTCTTTCTTTACTTTTCTTTTAATCTTTTATGTTCAAGATACCTTTTTTTTCTGTATCTATTGCAATTTTTTTTTTTAATTTTTTATACATCGAATTCAACATTTATCTTTTATTTTCATTCTTATTTTATATATTAAATAAATTAATTCTTCTATTTTCTTCAGTATACTCATGTTTTCTTATATTTATATATATATATATTTTTTATTTCTATTGTGTCACGGTATGAAGAAGAGTTTGGTTCTAAATTTTCCATCACCCCCACTCCTTCCTATCCTCAAAACGCACAAGAACTTCACCCATTTAGACATCCACCTTGACGCGACCGCAAAGGCCGGCAATGACACCAACATTGGCAAGGATGCCCCACATAACGTCACACACATGATCCTCGTAGGCTTCCTAGGCCTCTTTATGCCCCTCGTTATGATCGGTAGCGATCTCCTTTGCCTCTAGTTTCGACTCATCGATAGCCAGCGTCGGAGCATTGGTTGTAATCTCCTACTTCTTGAATGGGGTCTCTTCGTCCTCGTGGGGCTCGAGATTGTCTAGCTTTCTCTTATGATCCATAGTAGAGGGTGCGATCTCTCTAGGCACCGACAATTCCACGACAATCGTGGCATCATCATAGAGAGCCTCCGCTCTGTTTACCACTTCTTCCAGAAGAATCGATGGCATTATCACTGCATCGGTATTCACCATTTGGATAAGAATGAAAATGGCTAAAAAAAAAATCCAATCAAAACTTAGAAAACCCCTCTAATCTCTCTTAAGTACTCTTCTTTCTCACATATCTTTGAAAAAAATAATGAAAAGAAAAAAGAAAGAAGTAAAAAGAAATATCTATATTCCTCTATTTTCATTAATTTTTTCTATATATTTTTCTTATTTTTTCTCTATTTTTTTCATCTGTAGGAGTCCCAACTGGGTGGGAGGCTTCGAGCGGTCGAATAGAAAAGCTTAGACAATTAGGGGTGCAAATGGGTCTAGTCGAATCGGATTATGAGTAATCTTGATTGATCCAATTTTTTGATCGAATCTAAATATTGGATCCTAACTCAGCCCAATAGAAGATCGGATCGGATTGGATCTATGATCAAATATTTTGATCCAATGGATCATTCGGGTTGGGTCGGGTCTATATATAACCCAACCCCAATCCATGAAATATGGGTTCAGTTCGAAATCGAGTCGGTTCGGATCCAAGTTATAATTGTTAGCTCATATACCAATTTTTAGATTATCAAGCAGATGTTGAATGTATTGCTTGTTCTTAATACATATCTAATTCTATTTATATTCTTATTTTTGTGATGTTTCTAGTAAAGTCTATAAAGCTAAAATAAATATCAAAATGCAGCAAATAAGAGCATGTAAAAACGAGTATCGAGATGTTTGATATAATTTGAAAAGTTAGTAATGATAGCCAACAATCTTTGATCCATAGAATCTTGATTCTTTTTCAGCATGTGGGTAAAGTCTGGATGAATGAAAGTAAGAGGAAGTCAAGAAGTTTTATTTTATTGATGTTTAAATTAGAATATTTCTATCACTTCTGTAATGTTATATGAATAAATATATTAATTATAATTTAGATTTTTTATTAGATTCGGATCAGATCAAAATTCAATAAATTCAGACCTGATCTGAAAAATGGAATTGGTCCAATTTTAGAGCCCGATCTAGATCTGCGGGTTCTTTAAAATAGTTCGAGTCGAATCTATATGGATTTGATCGGATCATTGGAAAGCTAGTGATGACAACTAATAATTTTTGATCAATAAAATCTTAGTTTCTTTCCAACCTGTATGTAAAGTTTAGACGAATGAAGATAGGAGGAAGTTAGGAAGTTCTACTTTATCTATTTTTAAATTAGTATGCTTCTATAGCTTCTGTAATGTTAGATGAATAAATATACTAATTCTAATTCAAGTCTCGTATTAGGTTCGAGTCGGATCAAGTTGGGTTATTTATATCAATATCCAAATCAACCCAAAAGTCTTCATGGGTTGGATCGGGTTGTATCGAGTTGGATCAAAATTTAGTACATTTAGATTCAATCCAAAAAATATAAAAAATTTAATTTTAGAGTCCTACCCAAATTCGCGAGTCTTTTAAAATAGTTTGGATCATGCCTATATTGATTAGATCGTGGGTCATTTGATAATAACTAAGGACATATGATGGATGAAGATATCTACTTTGATGGCACATGATGGATGAAAATAAATATTTTTATTTTAATATATATATATATATATATATAGATTAGATTAGTTCAATTTATTTATTGTTATGGTTTCATAAATTTCTTTCTAAAATAGCATCACCTTTTATATTATTCCTGCTTAATTTTGCTTGAACCGGAAAACTTTAGAGTTGGCGTGATGGAGTGTAACGCCAGGCCATTAATATTCTCCTTTTGATTTGAAATAGTGGGTGCGGAGTGCCATGCATTTTGATTGCGCGTCCGGGCATTTGGAGGCTACTTTGCACTTGCAGTAAAATTTGGCGCAGCCGCCTGTGGCTCGGTCACTGGTGAGCCAACTCAGCCCACAGCAAGCGACGTTAAGTTAACGCGAGGTGACCTGATCCATGGTACTCCAATTTCAACATTGGAGTTTATATTATGTTAAGCACGACTTTGTAACCGCGCTTCAGCGGCCACTAAGACCCACCGTCCAAGAAGATAAGAATGTGTCCTAATCTGTTCTTTTATCCTGGATACCTTTACCGACAAACCTAAAACCGATCCACGCGGTATTAGCTTTATTGATTAAGACCTAAGCGATAGAAAATTAGTAATCTTTTATAATTGCGTAGCTTTCTGCCTTTAATTTTTTATGAAATTAGCAATATATTTGATTCTTAGCTGTTCTGAACTGATCGACTTAATTTATGAGCAAGGACTAGGTGTCATACTTTATCATCAACCATGTCACTTTTTTTATTGGAACATTTTTTTGTGATGATCTCTGTGACGGCCGTGTGTGTGAAAGAGAGATGATATATATATATATATATATATATATATATATATATATATATATATATATTGATCTAGTGCGGCGCATCTACATATATCTACTATTTAAAAAGAAAAAAATCTTGTTGACCTAACACAACCTGATAAGAAAAATACTTTTACGGTAGGTTTTAATGGAATGGCTTTTGTAGTTGCGCTGCCTATAGAAGTTACCTCCGATGGAGAAGTTTGTTATGGTGTTAGAAACTATAACTTTTGTCATTGGATTCTCCTTCGAACAACAAATATTAAAGGAAATTGTCTCCTCGATTCATTTCATTTACAATTTAACATAGTTTTTATTCGGTGGTGTGTGTCTCTACAAGCAATTAAGCTTGTTATGGAGTAAAATACATATATGGTGGATTTTGAGACTCGGCATAGTTTTATGCACAACTCTTAAAATATTCTATATGCTGTAGTGAGGGCCTATAGAGGCCAAACACTCTAGAGATGGAGTGCGCGCTTGTAGAAACTTTTCAATTTGTTATATATATATATATATATATAAATCCTTTCTAGTTTAGCATTGGATTGGAAAAATTCATTTCCACTGTCATGACCATGACCACAGAAAGGATTTATTGCATAACAGTAACAGTTGTACATAAGCGAAATTCATACTATAGGGTTATGCCATCTCAGTCTTTATCCTTAAATTTTGCCTTTGGATATACCCATTGGCTTGATTAGGATATCTAGGTGGATCTCAATAGTAGGCATCATCTCGATGTCTTGTTTCTTCTATGAAAGAGTTCTCGTTGTTATAACCCCAACTCGGATGACTCATGAGATCATGGGATTAAAGATTTTGATTTGAGGAGCAGCGAGGAAGCAAATGCTCTCATTGGACTTCATCTTCGAGCATTATTCTTGGATAGTTACTAACAACCACCTCAGGCTTATGCTGACCTCATAGTTGGTCCGTACCGATGACTTTTGAAGTTCCAGAGATGAGCCGTTGTAGGGAGAACACGGACCGACACCATCTTCCTTAAATTCCGAACAATTACGATGAAACTCCTGACAATTACTATAAAATATGGCACACTGAGTTAATGCTAGTAACTAAGCACCACTCATGATCATATCATGGACCATAATTTTCCATGATAGGTACCAGTTATTAAGATAATATATACTTTTTTTTCTATAAAAAAAAAATAAAGAGAATCCTCGGATAAGCCTTTTTAACAAAAAAAAAAAATCATTCTCTTGCTGACTCTTTCTTACCGTTCTTAAAGGTTTGATTGACTCATCAAAAAATCTTCGATGACTAAATTTTTCTTACGGGACTTAAGAGCATCCCTCTCCATCCTTGGATCATCACTGACCACTAAGCTCCATCTCGAATGCACGTTGTTGGGGATAAATCTCGCTTCTGCCGAAGTTAAGTTCGATGCTCAGCCTAATACAACCAATGGCCACGGAAGAGCTTCAGAAGATGGGTCTTGAGCCAAACTCCTTCAGTCGACCGAACTCCTCAGCGGCCGAGCTTTAACGGAATTCCTCAGTGGTCGAACTCCTTGGCGGTTATCCCTCGGTCAAACTCCTCAAGCGGCCGTCCCTTCAGCCGGCCGAGCTCCTTCAGACTCCTCAGCGGTCGAGCTCCTTCGGACTCTCAGCATCCGGATCGAACCCCCTCAGTCGGCCTAACTACTTAGCGGCCGAGCTCCTTGGACTTCCAGCAGTCGGGCTTTAGCCGAACTCAACCGCCGAACTTCAGTCATACTCCCGCAAGAGCGGAACTCTCTCCGCGTTCTTCCAACCAGGCGCCTGCAGGAGCGAAACTCCCTCCAAGCTTCCTCTTCGATCGGATTTCTTCAGAGGCCGAACTTCTCACCGACCGAGCTCCTACCGAACTTTCTGGTGACCGAGCCTTAGCCGCGCACCTCCAGCCAGATACCTACAGGAGCTGAACTCCTTCCGAGCTTCCCCTTCAGAAGTTCGAACTCCTCCGAAATGGGCACACATCAAAGCTCTTCAACCCTTCATTTGGCTCCGAGCGGCTCAACATCAAGACAGCTGCAGCCATCACCATTAGTCTACCGCAAGCGATAGCGACCTGCTGTCAGGCGGCGATGGCTGTCACCCTCGATCCGTTGCAGACAGCATCTTTTCATGAGACTGACTCCGTCGAATCTCAAGCGGCCCGCCAGCATGCGGCTACAGCCGTCACCATCAAGCTCTGCTATAAAAAGGATCCTCTAAATATGCTAATTTGAATGTCTAATCTCTCGGATCTTTAATCTCTCTGATCTCTAAGTTCTTCTCTCCATCTCTAAGCTCTACGAAAATCATTCCTGAGCACTCCATTTCTGTTGGCCGGAGCTGACTTGATCGTCGGAGGATCTTGCCAGAGCCACCTCCATCGGCTCCGGACAAAACTTTATTTTGCAGATCCCTAATGGCGACCTCATCGGCCTCCACTCCAGCGGATTTCGACGACGATCAGTTTCTGCGTCAACAGATTGGCACTAGAGGAAGGGCCCCGAACCATCGAGGTTCTCTTGTTCTTAAAGGAGTATTCGACGATGATTTTTCTCTTTCCTCTTCGGAGATCTCTCTTTTCTCTTCTGAAGAGAAAATGCCTCCCAGGAGAGCTTCGACTCGACGCTCGACGGCTTCTACGGTCCGATTCCGTTCAGATCCGTCTGTTCCTACTTCAGTCCCGGCAGCTCTGGTTCCACCTGTACCCACGGTGGATGTGAAGTAGTTCGACTTGCTTGTTCGATAGGTTCGTGGCCTCACGGAGGTATTGCAGATTATGCAGCAGCCTCCGGTGGTGACCCCACCAGGAAGCCCACCATCGAAATGTTGAAAATCAGCTCCAACGAAGAGTACCAGGGCCAGCATATCCGTCGCCCTAAGGAAAGAGAAACGGAGAGCAGAAGTTCTCCCACAGAAGGGGAATGAAGTTCGGCAGCACAAGCGAGGCCGAACCCCCCTCGAGCCCATCATTGAGGAAGCCCTGATAGAGGGGCATGAACATCCCCAGGAGAAGATTTTGCAAGGAGACGAAATGAAGTTCGACTGCGTCCAAGAAGACGGAATGAAGTTGGGCCACGTCCACGACCTCCCCAGCGCAAGTGAGGCCAAACTTCACCTCGAGCTCGCCACCAAGGAAGCCCCGACAAAAGAACATGAAGTCCTCCCGACGAAAGTCAGAGTGAAGTTCGACGCAAGCAAGGCCAAACTTCCCCTCGAGTATGTCATCAATGAAACCTCCTGCAAAGAATTCACAGGAGGTGGAATGAAGTTTGGGCAAGCAAAGCCGAGCTCCACCTTAAGCTCGTCGTCAAGAAAGTCCGGATAAAAGAAGCAGGAAGTTCTCCTACGGAAGCTTTTGCAGGAAAGCGGAATGAAGTTCGATAGCACAAGGAAAGCCGAGCTCCCCCTCGAGCTCGTCGACAAGAAAGTCCGGACAAAAGAAGCAGGAAGTTCGGCGCAAGCGAGGGCGGAATGAAGTTCTCCCACGGAATGAAGTTCGGCGCAAGTGAGGCCAAACTCCACCTCGAAGCTCATCATCAAGGAAGCCCCAACAAAGGGGCATAAAGTCCTCCTGCGGAAGCTTTCGCGGGAAAAGTGGAATGAAGTTCGACGCAAGTGAGGCCGAACTCCACCTCGAAGCTTATCATCGAGGAAGCCCCAATAAAGGGGCATGAAGTCCTCCTGCGGAAGCTTTCGCAGGAAAGCGGAACGAAGTTCGACGCAAGTGAGGCTGAACTCCACCTCAAAGCTTGTCATCAGAATGAAGTTCGGTGCAAGCAAGGCCGAACTCCCCCCTCAAACCTCATCATTGGAATGAAGTTCGACGTAAGTGAGGCTGAACTCTCGCTCGAGTATGTCACCAAGGAAGCCCCCTACAAAGATTTCACAGGAGGTGGGATGAAGTTCGGCCGCGCTTATAACTGCCTCAGGGCAAGCGAGGACTCCCTCTCGAGTATGACTCCAAGGAAGCTCCGACAAAGGCGCATGAAGTTCTTCCGTAAGTTTCATAAAGGGACGGAATGAAGTTCGGCCGTGCTTACGACCTCCACAGCGCAAGGCCCAAACTTTTTGAGCTAGCCATCAAGGAATTCCCAACAGAAGGACGCGAAGAAGTCCTCCTCCCGAAAGGTTCCACGACTGCGCCCCCCTCAACACTCCTTGAACTCAAATTCTCATGGAAGTTAAGAACCAGCTGTCAAGATCAGAAGTGTTATGGTCTTCCCCAAACAAGCATGATCAAAGCAAGTACTGCCTCTACCATCGCGACCACGGCCATGATACTGAGGAATGCATCCAGCTGCCAGACGAAATTGAGGAGCTCATCAGGAAGGAGAGACTGGGTAAATTTCTTTGGTGGAAGAAGATCGGCTAAGGGCGCTGCCATAATAAAAAACTATAAGGTCGACCGCCTCACAGCGTCATCAACGTTATCCCAGGGAGGAGCTAGGTACATCGGTGATTCGTCATCTCTCAGCATCAAGAGAAGCATGCTCCAAATTGAGGAGGCCAGCATGAGATAGAAAAGGTCGCTTGCATGAAGAAACGTGGAGGAATAACGCTACTACGATCTTGAAACATAAGGAATTCGGGAATGCGTTGTCAGTAACTTTCTTTGAATAAAATTCTTCCCTTTCAATAATATTGTTTCTGGATGCAAAAACTATGTGATGACAGGAAAAAAGCAATCGATAGTCGTCATGTTAGGAACAGGAGGAGAACCTCATTCTAACGCGAGCAACAACCTCGACTAGAGATAAGATATCTTTCGAGCGACCGTTGACAACCTCAACCAGAGATAAGATCTCTCCCGAGCGACAGAGTCAACCTCGGCTAGAGATAAGATCTCTCTCAAGCGACCGTGTCAATCTCAGCTAGAGATAAGATCTCTCCGAGCGACAGAGTCAACCTCGGCTAGAGATAAGATCTCTTCCGAGCGATCGTTGACAACCTCGGCTAGAGATAAGATCTCTCCCAAGCGACCGATCAACCTCGGCTAGAGATAAGATCTCTCCCGAGCGACGTCAACCTCGGCTAGAGATAAGATCTCCCGAGACCTCGGCTAGAGATAAGATCTCTTCCGAGCGATCGAGTCAACCGAAGGCCTCGTTCATAAAGGACGAGATGGAGGGAGAGGCTCTGACAGCGGCCCTTATGTGCCCCCACAGTCCGTTAGAAATAGGAGGAGAACCTCATCCTAATGCGAGCAAAGTCGAAGGCCTCGTTCACCTTAGACGAGATGGAGGGAGATGGACGATGGTCCGAATGTGCCCCCACAGCCTGTTAGGAATAGGAGGAGAACCTCGTCCTAACGCGAGCAAAGTCGAAGGCCTCGTTCACAAAGGACGAGATGGGGGAGAGGCACGGACGACGGTCCGTATGTGCCCCCACAGCCCGTTAGGAAATAGGAGGGGAACCTCGTCCTAACGTGAGCAAAGTCGAAGGCCTCGTTCACCTTAGACGAGATGGGGGAAGACGGACGACGGTCCGAATGTGCCCCCATAGCCCATTAGGAATAGGAGGAGAACCTCATCCTAACGCGAGCAAAGTCAAAGCCTTGTTCACAAAGGATGAGACGGAAGGAGAGGCACGGACGATGGTCCATATGTGCCCCCACAGTCCGTTAGGAATAGAAAAAAAAATCTCATCCTAACATGAGCAAAGTCGAAGGCCTCATTCAAAAGGACGAGATGGGAGGAGAGGCGCGAATGATGGTCCGTATGTGCCCCCATAGCCCCGTTAGGAACAGAAGGAGGATCTCGTTCTAACGTGAGCAAAGTTGAAGGCCTTGTTCACAAAGGACGAGATGGGGGGAGAGGCGTGGACGACGGTCCGTATGTACCTCCACAGCCCGTTAGGAACAGGAGGAGGACCTCATCCTAATATGAGCAAAGTCGAAGATCTCATTCACCTTAGACGAGATGGAAGGAGACGAACGATGATCTGAATGTGCCCCCATAGTCCGTTAGGAGCAGAAGGAGAATCTCGTCCTAATGCGAGCATAGTCGAAGACCTCATTCATAAAGAACGAGATGGGGGGAGAGGTACGGACGACGGTCCATATGTGCCCCTACAGCCCGTTAGGAATAGAAGGAGGATCTCGTCCTAATACGAGCAAAGTCGAAAGCCTCGTTTCACCTTAAACGAGATGAAAAAAGATGAACGACGGTCCGAATGTGCCCCCATAGCCCGTTAGGAACAGGAGGAGAACCTCGTCCTAATGCGAGCAAAGTCGAAGTTATGAACAGGAGGAGAACCTCGTCCTAACGCGAGCGCCTGCATCAACCTCGATCAAAGGAGATAAGATCTCCCCCGAGCGACCGGGCCTAACCTCGGCTGGAGAGCTTCAACTTCGACCTTGGCTAGAGATAGGATCTCTCCCGAGCGACCGTGTCAACCTCGACTGGAGAGCTTCAACTTCAACCTTGGTCAGATAAGGTCTCCCTCGAGCGATCGGGCCAACCTCGGCTGGAGAGCTTCAACTTCAACTTCGGCCAGAGATAAGATCTCTCCCGATCGACCAAGCCAACCTCGGCAGAAGATAAGATCTCCCCCGAGCGTCCGGGCCAAGCTCGGCTATAGGAGATAAGATCTTTTCCGAGAGCCTGCATCAACCTCGATCATAGGAGATAAGATCTCTCCTGGGTGACCGTGTCAACCTCGACTGCAGAGCTTCAACTTCAACCTTGATCAGAGATAAGATCTCTCTCGAGCGGTTGAGACAACCCCGGCTAGAGATAAGATCAGAGACAATCTCGTCCTAAGATCAGATCTCTTCCGAGCGCCCGTGTTAACCTCGACTGCTGGATATAATATCTCCCTCGAGGAGCTCAACCTTCGACCTCGATCGTAGTGGACGAAGCCCACCGTAACCTCGATTGAAGATGAGATCTCTCTCAGGCCTCAACTTCAACATCTACTTTAGCTGGAGATGAGATCTCCCTCGAGCTTCGACCTGAACCAGCACGGAGCCTAGAAGAAGACTTCGATAGTCGTCTTTTCTGCACTCCCTTCCTTCGAATTTCGAACTCGAAAGTGGGAGGGCTACTGTTGGAGATAAACCCCGCTCCCATCGAAGTCTAGTTCGATGTTCAGCCTAATGCAACCAGTGGCCACGAAAGAGCTTCAGGAGATGGGTCTTGAGCCGAACCCCTTCAGCCAGCCAAACTCCTCAGCGATCGAGCTTTAATGAAATTCCTCAGTGGCCAAACTCCTTGGCGGTCGTCCCTCGATCGAACTCCTCAAGCGACCATCCTTTCAGCCGGCCGAGCTCCTTCGGACTTCTCAGCGGTCGAGCTCCTTCGAACTTCCAGCGTCTGGATTGAACCCCCTCAGTCGATCGAACTACTTAGCGGTTGAGCTTCTTGGACTCCCAGCAGTCGGGCTTTAGCTAAACTCAACCACCGAGCTTTAGTCATACTACCACAAGAGCCGAACTCTCTTTGTGTCGTTCCAGCCAGGCGCCTATGGGAGCGAAACTCTCTCCAAGCTTCTTCTTCGATCGAATTTCTTCAGGAGCCGAACTTCTCACCGACCGAGCTCCTACCGAACTTCCTGACGATCGAGCCTTAGCCGTGCACCTCCAGTCAGATGCCTACAGGAGCTGAACTCCTTCCGAGCTTTCCCTTCAGAAGTCCAAACTTCTCCAAAATGGGCACTCGTTGAAGCCCTTCAACCCTTTATTTAGTCCCGAGCGGCTCAACATCAAGACAACTGCACCCATCACCATCAGTCCATCACAAGCGATAGCGACCCACTGTCAGGCGGCGATGGCTGTCACCCTCGACTTGCTGCAGACGACACCTTCCCATGAGACTGACTCCGTCGAACCTCGAGCGGCCCGCCAGCACGTGACTACAGCCGTCACCATCAAGCTCCGCTATAAAAAAGGACCCTCCAGATACGCTAATTCGAATCTCTAATCTCTCGGATCTCTAATCTCTTTGATCTCTAAGCTCTCCTCTCCATCTCTAAGCTCTGTGAAAATCATTCTCGAGCACTCCATTTCTGTTGGCCAGAGCTGACTTGATTATCAAAGGATCCTACCGGAGCCACCCTCCATCGGCTCCGGATGGGCCTTTATTTTGTAGGTCCCCAGTGGCGACCTCATCGACCTCCACTCCAGCGGATTTCGACGACGATCAGTTTCTGCGTCAACACATGCCAATCTCAACTACTCCATCCCAACTTGGAGTCTTGCAACAAGATGTATAATTTATGAAAAGTTATTATATCTGTTGGTGCAGAATCTGATTGATGCCAGATCGAGCTAGAGTGGAGGAGGACGAGGTCGCCGCTGGTGACTTACAAAATAAAGTTTCATCCGAAGTTGGTGGTGGTGGCTCCAGCAAGACCCTCCGATGATCAAATCAGCTCTTTTGGCCAACAAAAATGGAGTGCTCAGCAATGAGAAGTGAGTTTTAAGCCTTAGAGGGGAGAGGAAAGCTTTTAGAAAATATATCTGGATGGTCCTTTTTATAGGCGGAGCTTATTGCGGGTTGATGGTGACAGCTGCAGCTATCAGATGGTGGATCGCTCGAGGTCTGACGGAGTTAGTCATAGAGGGAGGTGCCGTCTGCAGCGCCATCTATAACAGATTGATGGTGATAGCTATCGCCATCCGATAGCAGATCGCTGTCGCCTACAGCGGACTGATGGCGATCGTTTGTCGAGATTTAATAGTCGTAGCTCTGAGAAAGCAGGCATTGATTGGTGGATTTCGGTATATATCAATTTCAGAGAAGTTTGAACTCCTGAAGGGGATACGTCTGGTAGGATTATCTGGGAGCAATCCACTAAAAAAATTCAACTGAGGAAGAAGTTCGAAAGAAGTTTGGCCAAGGAAAAAGCTCAGAAGGAGTTCGGCTCCCGTAGGCATCCGATTGGAGGGGCGTGAAGGGAGTTCGGCTCTCGCAGAAGTCCGACTGAAGCTCGACCATTGAGAAGTTCGAAAGAGACTCGGCCGCTGAGGAGTTCGGCCAGTTGAAGGGATTCGGCTAAGATCCGATTGCTGGAGAGTTTGGTCGGCTGAAGGAGTTCGGCTAAGACTCGTCCGCTGAAACTCTTCCATGGCTATCGGTTGCATTAGACTGAGCATCGAACTGAACTTCGGTAGGAGCGGGATTTATCCCCAACAATAGTCTCCACCACTTCCAAGTTCAAAACTCGAAGAAAGGGAGTATAGAAAAGATGACTGCTGAAGTCCTCTTCTGGGCTCTATGCCGGTTCAGATTGAAGCTCGGAAGAGATCTCATCTCCAGCTAAAGTTGATGTTGAAGTTGAAGCTCAGGAGAGATCTTATCTCCGACGGTCGAGATTGGCTTGGAGGAGATCTTATCTCCTGCAACCAAGGTTGGCTCGGGGGAGATCTTATCTCCTACAGTCGAGGTTGACTCGGAGGAGATCTTATCTCCTGTAGCTGAGGTTGACTCGGAGGAGATCTTATCTTCGATAGCCGAGGTTGGCTTGGGGGAGATCTTATCTCCTGCAGCTGGAGGCGAAGCTTGATCGCTCGGGAGAGATCTTATCTCTAGCCAAGGTTGTCACGGGCGCTCGGGAGAGATCTTATCTTTAGCTGAGGTTGACACGGTCGCTCGAAAGAGATCTTATCTCTAGCCGAGATTGACTCAGGCACTCGAAAGAGATCTTATCTCTAGTCGAGGTTGTCACGGTCGCTCGGAGAAGATCTTATCTCTATCCGAGGTTGACTCGTCGCTCGGAAGAGATCTTATCTCTAGCCGAGGTTGACTCGATCGCTCGAAAGAGATCTTTATCTCTAGTTCGAGATTGACGGGCGCTCGAAAGAGATCTTATCTCTAGCCGAGATTATCTGGATCGCTTGGAAGAAGATCTTATCTCTAGCCGAGGTTTCGGTCGCTCGGAAAGAGATCTTATCTCTAGCGAGGTTGACTCGGACGCTCGGGAGAGATCTTATCTCTAGCCGAGGTTGTCAACGGTTGCTCGGGAAGAGATCTTATCTCTAGCCGAGGTTGACTCGAACGCTCGAGGAAGATCTTATCTTCGATAGCCGAGGTTGGAGGAGATCTTATCTCCTATTGGCAAAGACTTTGAAGCTCGGAAGAGATCTTATCTCTAGCTAAGGTTGACTCGGTCGCTCAGGAAGAGATCTTATCTCTAGTCCAAGATTGACTTGGATGCTCGTAGGAGATCTTATCTCCGACAGCCGAAGTTGAAGGTAAAGCTCGAGAGAAATCTTATCTCCAGTAGCCGAGGTTGAAGGTTGGGCTCGGGGGAGATCTTATCTCCAGTCAGCCAAGATTGAAAGGATATCTTATCTCCTGTAGACTTCGAAGCTCGATCTTCAACTTTGCTCACATTAGGATGAGGTTCTCCTTCTGTTTCCTAACGGCTGTGGGGCACATAAGGGCCGTTGTGAGGGCCTCTTCCTCCATCTCATCTAAAATGAACGAGGCCTTCGACTTTGCTCGTATTAGGATGAGGTTCTCCTCCTATTTCTAACGGGTCGTGGGGGCACGTAAGGGCCATTGTCAGGATTTCTTCCCCCATCTCATCTAAAATGAACGAGGTCTTCGATTTTGCTCACATTAGGATGAGGTTCTCCTCCTGTTCCTAATGGACTGTGGGGGCACATAAGAGCCGTTGTTGGGCCTCTCCTCTCATCTCATCTAAAATGAACGAGGTCTTTGACTTTGCTCACGTTAGGACGAGGATTCTCTCCTATTTCTAACGGACTATGGAGGCACGTAAGGGCCGTTGTCAGGGCCTCTCTCCCCATCTCGTCTAAAATGAACGAGGTCTTTGACTTTGCTCATGTTAGGATGAGGTTCTTCTCCTATTCCTAACGAACTGTGGGGTCACACAAGGGCCATTGTCTGGGCCTCTCCCTCCTATCTCGTCTAAAATGAACGAGGCCTTCGACTTTGCTCGCGTTAGGATGAGGTTCTCCTCCTGTTCCTAACAAACTGTGGGGGCACATAAGGGCCATTATCTGGGCCTCTCCCTCCATCTCGTCTAAAATGAATGAAGCCTTCGACTTTGCTCGCGTTAGGATGAGATTCTCCTCCTGTTTCTAACGGACTGTGGGGGCACATAAGGGCCGTTGTCAAGGCCTCTCCCCCATCTCATCTAAAATGAACGAGACCTTCGACTTGCTCATGTTAGGACGAGATTTTCCTCCTGTTCCTAACATGGCCACTATTATTTGCTTCTTTTCTATCATCAGATAATTTTTGCACCGAGAAACAATAATGTTGAAATGGAGGAGTCTTATTGAATAAAAATTATCGGTAGTATATTCTCAAATTCTATGAGTCTCAAGGTCGTAGGAGCATTGTTCCTCCGAGCTTCTTAGGCAGTAAGTCCCGGACCTGACGACCTCCTCTATTTTGTGCTGGCCTTCTCAATTTGGAGCAAGCTTATCTTAGCTTTGACGCTGGGAGATGACAGCCCGCTAAAGTATCAAGCCCTCGGAGATAGCGTCGATGATGCCAGGAGGTGGCCCGATCTCCTTGTTGTTCCTTCCTTATTGATGGTTCTAGCTTCTGAGGGAGAACTTCTTTGCATCCTTTTATCGAAGCTTCCTTGATGATGAGCTCAAGAAGGAGTTCGGCCTCGCTTGTGCTCGAGGGGAGTCCGTGAGCACGGTCGAACTTCGTCCCGCCCTCCTGCGAAACCTCCCAGGGGAGAACTTTGTGCCCTTTTGCCAGGACTTCCTTGACGACGAGCTCTTGGAAGAGTTCGGCCTTGTTTGCGCTTGAGAGGAGTCCGTGAGCGCGGTCGAACATCATTCCGCCTTCCTGCGAGGCCTCCTGGGAGAGAACTTCGTGCTCTTTTACCAAGGCTTTCTTGATGATGAGCTCGAGAAGTTTGGGCTCGCTTACACCCGGGGGAAGTCCGTGAGTGCGGCCGAAAGCCCTCCATCGGTGGTGGGTCTATTATACTCGTCCGCTCCCTAAGGCTTCTTCGTCCTTCAACTTGAAGGCTTCTTCCGCATGGGCATATCTCTCGGTCCGAGCCAGCAAATCGGCAAAGTCTCTAGGATACTTCTTCTTCAGGAGGAATAGCAAGTCATTCTTCTTAAGGCCGCCCTTAAGAGCGGCCATGGCGACTGACTGGTCTAGGTCCCGAACCTCCAATGCCGTACATTAAATTGGATGACATAAGCTCGGATGGATTCTCTCTGCTTCTGCTTGACATTCATCAGAGAATCCAAACTTCGGCGTAAACGTCGACTGCTGATGAAGTGAGCCACAAACTGATGGCTCATCTAATGAAAAGAGAAGATCGTATCCGACTTCAATATCAAGTACCAATTTCTCGCTGCTCCTTTTAAGGTAGATGGAAAGGCTTGGCATAATATGATGTCTGGTGTACCATGGAGTAGCATCATGATCCGAAAGACCTCTAGATGATCAACCGGATCAGAGGTTCTATTATAGCTTTCAAATTAATGAAGCTTGAAGTTCGGCGGGATAGACTCTTATATAATTTAGGGGGAGAAAGGAAGATCGGTATGGATGTCATCAAGGTGAGCCGAGGCGATGTGGTCGAGCTCCTCAATCCATCGGTCCATCTTTCACAGTCTGTGATCGAGGGTGTTGTCTTAGTTGTAGATCTTGGAGGCTTCTAGCTACAAATGGGGAAGATCTCCTCCAGAGGAGAACCATGATCCAAACACAGATCCTCTACTCTCTATTTTTTCTTTTCAGGGGCGACGGGTATGTTAGCCCGAGTACTCTTTCTTGGGGCTGATTTTCGACATCCCGATGGCGGATTTTCTGATGGAGTCACCGTCGGGGGCTGCTGCATAGTCTGCACTATCTGGGTGAGGCCCTGAATCCACTGCATCAGTAGGTTGAACTGCTCCGAATCTACCACGGCTACAGACGAAATCTGAGTTGCCGGGGCTAAAGCAGGAGTAGATGGATCTGGATGGGATCGGGCCACAGAGGCCGTCGATCGTCAGAGAGAAGCTCTCCTAGGAGGCATTTTCTCTTAGAAAAAAACTCTGGAGAGGAAGAAGGAAGATCTCTAGAGAGGAAAGAGAGAGGTTATTGCTGAGCACTCCTTTAAGAATAGAGAAATCTCAAAAATAGAGGGACTCTTCTTCTTGCACTAATTCTGTTGGTGCAGAATCTGGTTGATGTCGGATTAAGCTGAAGTGGAGGAGGATGAGATCGCCATCGATGACCTATAAAATAAAGTTTCATCCGGAGTCGGTGGTGGTGGCTTCGGCAGGACCCTCCGACGATCAAGTCAGCTCTTCTGATCAACAGAAATGGAGTGCTCAGTAATGAGAAGTGAGCTTTAAGCCTTAGAGGGGAGAGGAAAGCTTTTAGAAAATATATCTGGAGGGTCCATTTTATAGGTAGGGCTTGTAGCGGGTTGATGGTGACAGCTGCAACTGTCAGATAGTGGACCGCTCGAGGTATGGTAGAGTCAGTCATGGAGGAAGGCACCGTCTGCAGCACCACCTATAATAGATTGATGGTGACAGCCATCGCCATCTGATAGTGGATCGCTGTCGCCTGCAGTGGACTGATGGCGATCATTTATCGAGATTTAATAGCCGTAGCTCTGAGAAAGCAGGCGTTGGTTGGTGGACTTCGATATATATCAATTTCAGAGGAGTTCTGACTCCTGAAGGGGATACGTCTAGTGGAATTATTCGGGAGCAATCCGCTGGAGGAATCCGATTGAGAAAGAAGTTCAGAAGGAGTTTGACCGAAGGGGAAGCTCAGAAGGAGTTCGACTCCCATAGGCATCCGACTGGAGGGACGCGGAGGGAGTTCGGTTCTTGCGAAAGTCCGACTGAAGCTCGACCACTGAGAAGTTCGAAAGAAGCTCAGCCGCTGAGGAGTTCGGCCAGTTGAAGGGATTCGATTAAGACCTAACCGCTGGGGAGTTCGACTGGCTGAAGAAGTTTGGCTAAGACTCGTCCGTTGAAGCTCTTACATGGCTATCGGTTGCATTAGACTGAGCATCGAATTGGACTTCGATAGGAACAAGATTTATCCTTAATAATATTATATATTATATTATATTATACAGGATCCAATCAATTATAATTTTTGCGCAAAGCATAAATGGCTGCAACTGGAAGTAAGGGAAGGGAATGAATTGCGACAAAAAGGGGATGGTGGGCACGCCCATCTCGTGCTGTAAAAGGCCGAACGGCCGTCCATCGGGACAATAGCCATTCGAGCTCCTTAAAGTTCGTCGGACCATGCCGTTGGATTCATTCCGGATGAGGCATTCCTCCTATCTCTTGCCTTGAAGTGCCTATGATAGCACGTAGGTTCGTGGATCCCAACTTCCCTTCTACCTATCATTCGAAGGAGCCTTTTCTGCCATCACTCTGACAGCCGGTCGGTTAGCACCTCAACATGAGGATTGTCTCCGTCTTCCGTCATCTAGACTAAACTTGGGCGGACGGTGATCCTAAATAAGTCTCTTTCTCTCTCTTTTTTTTTTCCCGAGTAACTATAACATTAGAAAAAAATAATTATATTAAAAAATGCAACAGTATAATTAGTGTATTTTTTTAATAAAATTACTTCCATGCCACCATTGATTTTGGTGAATTCGGATACCACGTTGGGAAATCCTGGACATGCCTCCATTGATGGAGACTTCCACTGTGTTTGAATATAGACATGGCAAATTACTACAACTCTTGGATATTCGATTTGGCCTAATCTTAATAGAATGAATTTTATCTAAACCCAGCAAATTTGAAGATGGATATTGTTATGGGGTCAAATTTTATCTCAATATAGCTCGTATATTTGGAACGTTGAGATGAGCTATATGAGCTATATCCATCTTGAGATGAGGTATCTCAAGCTATATCCATCCAGGTATTCCAATATATATGAGATATATTCATCTTGAAATAAGCTATATAAACTATATTCATCCTGAGATGAGCTATACGAGCTATATCTATCATGAGATGAGGTATCTCGACCCATATCCATCTTGAAATGAGGTATCCCGAGCCATATCCAACTTGAGATGAGGTATTCTGAGCTATATGAGCTGATGAAATATATGAGCTATATTCATCCTGAGATGAACTATATGAGCTATATTCATCTTGGGATGAGCTATATGAGCTATATTCATCATGAGATGAGATATCCCGAGCCATATCCATCTCGAAATAAGGCATCTCGAGCTATATACATCATGAGATGAGGCATCTTGAGCCTCATTCATATTGAGATGAGGCATCCTGAGCTATAATATAGCTATCTTCATGCCAAGCTGATCTACTTGACAGAAAAGGATGCTTGACAGAAAAGACCAAAAATAATAAATATCCCAATATGGGGAGCATATGAAAGCTAATATTCTCAGCTCCTGATTGACAACTCATGAAATTAATAGGTAGGATCTTCATATACCATGAGGTGATACAACTCATCTAACTTATAAAGGCAAAAAGGATATTTAAATCCTCTGATCTCGTGGAGCGAATATTTCATCCACAACAACATGATTAACGGCTTGAGATTTATGGAACTGCACATTCTCATGATATTTTTTTCTACAAATACAAAAAATTTTGAGGATCCAAATAAGCAATTCCTCTCAGAGAACTAGTTGTTGCTTCGTTGTTCTCTGCTCTTCTAACTTGAGCATCGGAGGATCCTCGTCGAAATACAATCCTTTGATTCGAACTTATTTTGCATGTCATTCTAGCATCCCTGTACAAGATCGGCCGCTTGACTTCCGACGTAAATCAGATTAAGCAACAATAGATAAAGGAAGGGTGCAATCTTCACATTATGCCACCAAAGATAGAAGCCATCAGGCAATCGAGGTGATCTGCCACCTCTCGAATCGCCACCGGTGTTGGAGAAAACCTCACACCAGCATCACAATAATTAGCCCCTTCGCTACCTCAACTGACCATGGAGGTAAGTGCGGATCAATTTTATTGATGTGGATTTTCGTCAAATGCCGGAGCTATTGGAGTCGGTGGAGCACTAGGCCATCGGAAGCGGGACCTGCAAGAAAAGCTTCCATCGGAGGTAGCTCTGGTGGGGACCTTTCGACACTTAAATCAGTCATCTAGCCAATAGGCAGAAAAGAAGAGCATTCGAGAGAGAGAGCCTGATATTATGTACCTGGGGTCTCCTTTTTATCTCTTTTTATAAGAGAGGTTAGAGCTATGAAAGATTATGAGGATGTCAATGATTTTTTGTCTCTTATTGAATGTTCTCGAAATCCATGCATGGCCCTTAGGCCTTCTTGAGTTTGATGAGTAGTCACTTCATGGCATATAAAAATCTTTTTTATCAATGGCGTGGGTTGACAAGTAGCAGCTGGAGGGCGTGGGTTGATGATTATGTCTATTTATTAATGGAATGATATGGTCGAGCTATAATAAAGTTCTAGAAGAGTCGATGGCTGAGATTGAAAGTGGAAGCTTGATGCTGGCCTAGAATCTATTGGTTGAGGATTGGTCCACAATCGATGTAAGGGCTAAGGCTGTCAAGGAGCTAGTAAGCTGAGGCAAGGGTCAAAAGAGTACCAGGAGCATGAGCACTCATGGGCAGAAGCTGAACATGGGTGCATTCTCTCCATACTCCCTCTACCATCTTTTCTCTCTCCTTTGCCTTTTCCTCTTGTTCTTTCACCTTACTGTACTACTCATGGGGGGCTGGGATAGGAGGGAGAGAAGCATTAATGCCTCTTGTCCAGTCCAAATGGCTCAGGATAAATGCCAAAGCATCTACACAGCTGATAGTATGGTTCAGTAGTCCCTCAGGCCCTGCATCCTCGATCGATATCAAAATACCCCCAAGACCGTAGTCAAGAGTTTGAGGTCTGCTGGTCCAGGTTGGATGCCGAAATGGCCTGATCCTGCATGGGGTAAGATGGCATGATGGGACCGCACGAGGATCGATCTCTCCAGAGTAATTTATAATAGTGAACAGCTCCACGGCTGATTAGGAGTAAGGATAAGCCAAGGATACCCAAAGAAGATGCCGGAGCTGGGGGCTATTCTATTTGTTGTGAGTTGACAGCTAAAGGCTGAGAGCATGGAGGGTCTGCTTTACTCATGATTATTTTCGTCTTTTAATGGATGACGTGATGGGGCTATATAAAGAGGCCTTCTGAAGGTCAATGACTAGAGCTGAGAGCTTTGGTCGACGACTGATGCAAGAAGCGTGGGCACCCATGGAAATATCTTTCTTCTCTTTTTCTTCCTCCCCTACAATCTTTTCTCTCTCTTGCTTTCTTAGTTAAGCACCTACTTTGGTGTGCACGAGAGAGTGGTATGAGAAGAGGAGGGGCAATTAATACCTCCATTAAGTTCATTCTCTTCCATTCATTTTGTCTAGTAATGTGCTCTTGGGTGGATGGATAGGAGATAGGGAGGCAATTAAAGCCTTTGCCAAGGCCAAGTAAACCAAAATAATTCCTCAAAGTATATGTCCGATTGGCCTCATGGTTCTTCAGATCCTATGTCTTCGATTAGTATTTAAAATATCCCTAATACAAGCCCCCTACTCCTAAGCCTGAATCTTGATTTGGACGAAAAAAATATTTCAAGTCCATGGAAGGCATGACAAGGACTTTCTTATTTTTCCTTCTCTATCCAAAATAATCGTAGCTAAGAAAATTATGCTTAGATCAATATATGGTTTATGCTGAGGTCTGGCGTGCGGACAAAAAATTTGCACGCTTAAATGGCAATTTTTCATCCATGTTCATGCGATGGTAGTAACAACATACAAAGAAGAGATCAACTACAGCGAGTAGGTAGGGATATTTAGCAGCTCTTACAAGTGGCTTCGGTCTCGTGCATGGAGCCTTTGGACCTGTAGGCTCGGCGAGGGTCGGTACCAACAAAAGCATGTTGTGCATGTGCATGGAGAGCTTTGGCGTTCTTCTTCGATGAAGACGGGAGGTGTGTAAAGGATCTCGGTATGCATGGGCACAGAAGGTGCATGGAGTATTCTGGGCATGCTAGGGGCTGCGGGTGATATGTCGGACTCCCAGACGGCGCCGGCCATATATGGAAGTATGGGGAAGGCACGTGCCTCCCGACTTCCCCCCCTTTTCTTCCTCAGTGGCAGCTGGTGTTGGCGCCGACCGGCGGCGCGACGGACGCGTGGGGAGGCCGTGGCCTCCTCCTCCCTTTTTTATTCATTGGTGGGGCCGAGCTCGGGCGTCTGTCGAGCGTGAAACAGGCACAGGAGGGGGCTCGTGATCTTGGTCTCGGCGGCACTTCTGTCGTGGGTTCTCTCCTTCGGCGGTCCGGCCTGGGTCAATAATAGGGTCCCCGGGGGGGGGTCGTCCTTATCCCGAGTCCCGGCAGCCTCCAAGTTTTCGGCAGCAGTTCTAGCCATTCCAGCGGGTTACCGCTTCATGTAGTCGTGTCTTTGGTGCGCACCGGAATCAACACCGCCACCCAGCCCATGACCTTCTCGATCGATTCCACCCCTTTCGTGGTCGAGGAGACGCTCCGCATATACCTGCCGGGGTTTCCGCTCCCCAGGTTCCGCCTGTCCTCTGATGACGTCGACTTCTCCAACGGGATGGCTGTTTTCATGGGGACCACTTCCATGGTTAACATGCGGGCCATTGCCCATGATACTAAGGTGCAGGTGCGGGCAGAGGAGTCCATGTCCGTGTACTTCAGGTTGGCTAATGGATCCTCGGTTGGAGGTGTTGGCCGAGGGAGACAGGTGTGGGCCGAGAGGTCCTTGATCGGATGCGTGCGACGGAGGAGCACAGCGGAACAGCTTCCTTATCTCCTCTCCCCCCTCTTTCCTTTCTCGTCGGCGGTGGCGGGAGGGCAACGGTTGGTGGTCGGCTCCTTCTCAGCGACCGAACATGCAGGGGGTGTGGGGAGGTCGCGTAGGAGCGGTCGTGAGAGCACGCAAGTGTCACGGGCTTCTCTATCGCAGGGGTGCCGGCATGGGCGTGGCACGGTGCTGCGACGGATGTTGGCTTCGTTGGATTGCCATAAAAATGCAATGCTGCTCGATATTTTGGAACCCCTAGAATGGAGTTTGGACGGATGCCTTCCTGAGATATTGAGAGGGGCAATGGTTAGCCAAGGTGCGGCATGGCCGTAGCATGATATCTAGAGGCTCAAGATCCATGATCTTGACATGACAGTGGACCGCCAGGATACTTATGGATACTCGAGAATTTCTTTTGGTTTGAGGAGGGGCGTGGAGCTTTGGTTGCATTTCCGACCCCTTATGGCCTGTAGGAGATGGGTCCACCATGGCACGATTGCGGGGCAATAGTGGTGCTACGTCCAGATGGTCTGGTGTGCATGCATTTGGGGCAATGTTGGTCGGACGAGCTGGCTACATTATGCGGAATGAGAATTTTCGAGAGGTCCTATCCTCGAAGAGTTGTCCAGGCTACTCTATACGTTCTTAATCTCTATGGTAGAGCGAAGAGGCGATAGAGGATCAGTCGAACAAGGATGTGATCTATCCGAATAGGCAAGTCTCATGAGCATCATGGGCGAGATGTCTTGTGGGGATCCATAGGAACCGGTTGGTCGTGGAGTGCAAGCTTGGCATATGAAATATCGATCGGATATGTGCCTTGGAGCTGGGCCAAGGATCAAGGACGGTCAAGAGGGTCGTACCGAGGAGAGAGCAGCTTTGATGCAAGGATTGTCGGTCGGATATATTTACTTGATGGGCAGACTTGGATGCCAATATCATGGCAGGGCAATAGGTGCGAGCAGGCCATGGACAGAAGGTATTGGTTGGTATGGTCATGAACCTTCGGGATCATGGTAGTGCGCAGTGATGTGCGAGCAGGTCGAGAACATTGTCATACGGTATGGTCACGATCCTTTGGGATCGTGATAGTGCACAGTGATGTACGAGTAGGTCAAGAACAATATCCTATGATATGGCCAGAAATGGAAAGGCATATCAAGGATGCAAGACCGGAATCGGAGCACGGAAGCTTATAGGAAACTTGGATAAAGGAATCTAAGAGGGCTCAAACGTGCACGATCGATTATGACTTCGAGGAGCTGTAGGGCATGTTGGCTTAATAAGTTTAGCTATGCTGATATTGAAGATGGATTGTCCGAGTCTCATGCATTGCAGTGGCATTACATGGTCGTGTTGTGGGGATTTGATCTGTGTTGTACTAATGGACAACTTGGTGGGTTGTAGGTCAATGGCATAAGGGTATGTCATGGCACGAAAGTATGCTGAGGATAGGGATATCTTGGGTGAGCAGTACTTGGCTTGAGGGCAAAGCCTGAGGTTGGCACAAAGGTGTTGAGCTGCGAAGCACTCTTCGGAAGAGTCTATGTTCAAGCACAGAGGTGCATATGAGTATTGCGGTCGACTCGAGGGGTCGAGTTGCTTGCGGGCACTTGAGGGTATCGCATGTATTTAGTGCAATAGAGTTGCCAGGCAAAGGCATAGAAGGATACGCTTGGCTTATGTGGCCGGACTGCTGCATGCTTAATGGTATGTTCGAGGAAAGGACTCAAGAGGGCTGGCCTTGGTGTGTGATATACTAAAGCGCCGTATGGGTGTTTGGGTAAGAACACACTCGCCCCGTGACACAAGAGAGGCTCATGGCCTCCTCCATTGCCCTTTTCTTCTTCCCCAGCGGCGGTCGGTCTTAACGCTAGCTGAGCGCGTGGTAAGCGTAGGGGAGGCCGTAACCTCCTCATCTCTTTATCCCTCATCGATGGCTGTTCTTGGTGCCGGTCGAACATGTGGGAGCAGACCGAAGTGCACAAAACTGATGGATGCTCAACTAGAGGAGAGGAGAGCGCGGGGCCGACAAGTGCTCGATCAGAGGGAAGACATGCATGGGGGAGCTTGGATCCATCGATCTATGCTCGGTGTGGTCCAAGAAGGCTCGTAACCATCAAACTTGCAGGATTTGACACTAGAGAGGCATGTGAGGGGCGCCTGGGCCGTCGAAACTGACTCTGACACCAACAAGGGCACACGAGCGAGTGGCAAGGAGTTGGTGGTCATCCATTCGGTGGGGTTTGATTGAAGCACAGAGGGCCATCGGTGCCAGCCTTGGCATCGATGGAGGGGTGTGCCTAGATGCAGGGGTGTGACCACCGGCGCTTCCTCCCGATTTTTCCTCTATATTTTCTTTTTTTTTCATTTTATTTCATTGCTCCATTGGGTGATGTGATGCAGCCGAAGCACTTTGAGGCCTGTCGGACACAAATGTATGTGTGCACCGTTAAATGTCCATAGTTTCTAAAATTTGATTCAATCCATGGGCTGTGAATGGGCATTCATAGAACTGTACATAAGCGGTCAGGCGCTTCTCTAAATAAAACTTATGAAAGTTTTTGAGTAATCTCAAAGTCAAGGAGGATGTGTTATGAGAATTCATAAGAAATATGGTATTCTACCCATTAGTGTCCTTCTAACATAAATAGTTTGCAGATATCAGAGGAGATAAACATCTTGTGCTCTTTCTTCCTCATGAGAGACAGTTTGCTTCGACTTCGATTTCAGGCCTATATTAAAATTTTAGTTGATCAGAAATCATTTTATGTC
Source organism: Cocos nucifera (assembly GCA_006176705.1). Lineage (NCBI taxonomy): Eukaryota > Viridiplantae > Streptophyta > Magnoliopsida > Arecales > Arecaceae > Cocos > Cocos nucifera. The sequence goes on from QRFJ01001282.1 coordinate 1,108,897, forward strand.
GAGGCCCATAGGCCATTCCTTGCTGAGGCTGTTGGGAGCCTGAGTCCTGCGTATGGTCAGACGTGCGTGGAACCAACCTCAGCATCATCTAAAGCTGAATACGTGAGGTTCTTCTTTTTTTCCTTTTTCATCATCTTTTCATTTCTTCTTCTTTCTTCCTCATTTTGAATGAAGTTATTGCATGCGTTAGATACATGAGGTAGCAAGTCATAGCAGGCATCATGCCTAGACAACCTAGGGCAAGCCCAAACTACAATCCAAGGCTAATAAGGCTCGTGTGGAAGTTGATTTTAGGTTGGTCCAAGGCTCTTATGAACCGATCAAGGTCCATTGATTTTTAAAGTCAATCAGAGGCTCCCTCGATGGGTCGATCAGAGGATCTTGTCGTAGCGACCTTGGATATTGTTGAGGATTTTCTTCATATGCTATGGATCTGGTCGAAGATTTTCTTCATGTGCCGCCGATCTTGTCATGGCGATCTTGTTGGTTCTGCCTCCCCGATTGGGGTATAAAGAGGGTGCACACTCTCACCTTGTTGGGCCATTAAAGGGGCCTCTCTTCAACTACATCATTGCATAGATGATCATTCGGCCTCTTCCCATCTATATCGTTGAAGAAGCATAGATGGCCATTTGGCCTTCCTCCATTTGCATCGTCGAGGGACATAGGTGGCCTTTTGGCCTCTTCCCATCTGCATCATCAAAGAGTCATAGGTGGTCTTTCAGCCTCTTTCCATCTGCATCATCGAAGGGGCACAGGTGGCCTTTCTGTCGCTCCCCATCTGCATCATCAAAGGAGCACAGGTGGCTATTTGGCCTCTTCGCATCTGCATCATCGAGGGACACAGGTAGCCTTTTGGCTTCTTTCTATCTACATTGTCGAAGAGGCATAGGTGACCATTCAGCCTCTCCCCATCTGCATTATCAAGAAGCACAGATGGCCTTTCGGTCTCTTTCCATCTACATCATCAAAGGAGCATAGGTGGTCATTCAGCCTCTCCCCATTTGCATCGTCAAAGGGACATAGGTGGCTGTTCAGTCTCTTCCCATCTGCATTATCGAGGGGCATAGATGGTCATTCAACCTCTCTTTATTGGTGTTGATCATAGGCTTCTACCTTTTTCTAAAATAAAATAAAGCAAAAAATAGAGCAATGGATAGGAGGCTTGAGAGCCTCTTACCATATTTGCCTAGTCATAAACTCAGCTTCAGCCCAATATATGTGCATTAGGAGCATGATCGCTCGCAAGCCATAGGGGTGAGGCACATGTGCGGAGAAAGAGCCTATATATTTCCATTTCTTTTCCTTTCACCCATCATTTTCTCCTTCGCCATTTCTTTTTTCTTTTGTCTCACTTCCCTATCTCTTTCCTCTCTCTTCTATTTTGTCATTTATGACAGGATGGGATGAGAGGAGTGATGTTAGGTTCCATCATCTTTTCTCTCTCCTTCAGTCTTTGTTTAATTATGTCGCTTACGAGAGGGCATGAGAGGAATAAATGCCTGCATTGGGTTTGAATACCCGAGGGCAATTCTCGAAGCATATGCACAGTAAATGACGTACAATAGGGAATCAATAAAATATAAAAGCAATGAGTCATACTACCCCCTATGGATTTTGGCTCCCTTGAGCTCGAGGGTCGGCGATTGGATGGCTATGGATGAGGCCTTGCACTGGTTGCCCCAGCATCATTTGGAGCTGAGTACATGAAAATTTTTCTTCTATTCATCATCCTTTGTCATCCCTCTTCATTGGGGCCGCTAATCTGGCCTTAGTGCTTGATGGGGGAGAGCAGGACGGCCAGGCCTTGGAGTGCGCAAGGGGAACAGGACATGCGAGGAGGACGGCTGACCAACCCCCGATGTTCGGTAAGGAAGCTTGGGGCCCGACTTTGGTTCTGATGCCGAGAGAGGCCGCATGAGGGTGGCACCAGAAGAGACTGCATGAGATCGGCGAACCGGTATAGGTTGCTGGAGGTGGCGAGGCCAGGGCCTGGCGCTAGTGGAGGTGTGCACACACACGGGGAAGGTTGGTGACCATCAGACATGGGAAAGGTTGGTGACCATCGATCTCTTTCTCCTTTTTCCTACTTTTCTCTTTCTTCCCTCTTTCTTTCATTTTTTTATTTTTTGACTACCACTAATGGTAGGATGGCTCGAGAAAAAGGGAGAAGTTCCCCTTTCTTCTGTGTCTGGTCATCCCTATTCAGTCATCCATCCTTTGTAGCAAAAGGGACAGGAGGGGAGGGAAAATGCAAGGCACAAATGGTCTATAATAATTTCTGTAACATGTGCAAATCGAGAGTGAAGGAGTAATATCGTACCTTTTTTTTCTTGCAGAGCCTAAGCGGCTATATATGGACGACTTTGGCCACGATTGAAGTCGGATGTATAGGAGGCCCTTCTTTCTTCCTCTCTCCTTGATCGCTGGATGGTGTGAACCACCACAATTAGCATCCACATCAAAATAGCAAGGGCACTAAATTAGTGCTAGTTCTTTATGAAAGTCAGTGGAGATGATGGTGGAGATGCCTCCAGTAGCTAATGTAGAGCATGAGACGATGGAGATGATGGCGGAGCTCTCTCCGACAACTGGTGTGGAGCATGATCGTTGGCTAGGATCTTTATCGAATAGCATTTTTTTTCCAAAAGTAAGCATAGTCCCTTTCTCTAGCATCATTCTGTTGATGCGGATTTTTGTCGAATGTCAAAGCGGCTGGAGTTGGTAGAATGCTGGACTGTTGGGATCAGGACCTACAAGAAAAGCCTCCATCGAAGGTGGCTCTGGTAGGGATCCTCCGATGGTCAAATCAGTTATCCAGCCAACAAACAGAAAAAGGAAGCATTCGAGAGAGAGCCCGATGTTGCGTACCTGGGGATCCTCTTTTTATCTCGGTTTATGAGAGAGGTTGGAGCTATGGAAGATTGTGAGGATATCAGAGATTTTTTGCCTTTCATTGAATGTCTTCAAAATCCATGTATGACCCTTAGCCCTTTTTGAATTTGATGGGTAGTCACTTTATGGCATGTGGGAATCTTTTCTATCAATGGCATGGGCTGACAAGCAGTAGCTAGAGGGCGTGGGTGACTCACTTCATGCATGATTATACCCATTTGTTAATGGAGTGATGTGACTGAGCCATAATGAGGCTCTAAAAAAGTTGATGGCCGAGATTAAAAGTGGAAGCTGATGCTGGCCGAGGATTGATCGGCAATCAATGTATGGGCTAAGGCTGTCAGGGGGCTCGTAAGCTAAGGCAAGGGTCAGAAGAGTGCTGGAAGCATGAGCACCCATGGGCAAAAGTTGGATGTGGGTGCATTCTCTCCATACTCCCTCTGCCATCTTTTCTCTCTTCTTTGTCTTTTCTTCTTGTTATTTCACCTTACTGTATTGCTCATGGGGGAATGGGACAAGAGAGGGAGAGGCATTAATGCCCCTTGTCCAGTCCAAATGGCTCGGGATAAATGCCAAAGCATGAACGAAATTGATAGCATAGTTCAGCAGTTCCTCGAGCCCCGCATCCTTGGTCGGTAACAAAATACCCTCCAGACCGTAGTCAGGAGTCTGAGGTCCATTGGTCCAAGTCGAACACTGAAATGGCTTGATCCTACTTAAGGTGACACGGTCTAATGGAACCACACAAGGACCGATCTCTTCAAAGTAATTCATAATAGTGAATGGCTCCATAGCTGATTAGGAGTAAGGATCAGTTAAGGATTCCTAAAGAAGATGCTAGAGTCAGGGGCCATTCCATTTGTTATAAGTTGACAGCTAAAAGCTAAGAGTATGGGAGGCCTGCTTCACTTATGATTATTTTCGCTTTTTAATGGATGACGTGATGGAGTTATATAAAGAGGCCTTTTGAAGGTTAACGATAGAGCTAGGAGTGCTAGGACCGACAGAGGCCTATTGGTCGAGAATCGATCGATTAAGAATGGGTCGATGGTCGATGCAAGGAGCGTGGGCACCCACGAAAATATCTTTCTCCTCTTTTCTTCCTCCCCTACAATCTTTTCTCTCTCTTGCTTTCTTGATCGAGCACCTACTTTGGTGTGCATGGGAGAATGGTATGAGAAAAGGAGGGGCAATTAATGCCTTCATTAAGTTCACTCTCTCTCCTTTCTTTTGTCTAGTAGTGTGCCCTTGGGTGGATGTATAGGAGGTAGGGAGGCTCTTGGGTGGATGTATAGGAGGTAGGGAGGCAATTAAAGCCTCTACCAAGGCTAAGTAAATCAAGATAATTCCTCAAAGTATATGCCCGACTGGCCTCGTGGTTCTTCGGATCTCACGTCTTCGGCCGGTACCCAAAATATCTCCAACAAGTTCAATACACTAGTCCAGTGAGTATATATCTGGACTGCGGCGATCCAAATGATGTGATGGAATAATGATGCATGGCTAACGGAAAGGAGTAATCGGTGGAAAAAATTTTATCACATTACTGCAACACCGATCAGATCCAATCATCTACTAAATGGCTAAATATGAGTCAAGCCCAATCATCTGTAGATTAGCTAGATTTCAATCAAATCCTCTCTAGATCTACCATACTTCGATCAGATCTGATCAATTAATGACCTCAAAAAGTTGTTCTAGTCGGGCTCGAAGCTAGGGGGCTCCAGATGGAAAAGAAATCTTAATCGAAAAGAAAAATCCAAATAGAAAAGAAGATTACAAAAATCTCTCATTATTCTTGACTTATTTATATTTAAATATATTTAAAATTTAAATTTAAATTTTTGACAGCATCCAGATGAGGAAATAGGGAGATCTTCAAAATATGAAGCACTTTAACCGTCAAAATATTTTCAAAATATGAAGCACAGAGATGCAGGAGTGCCTCGGATCTATAGTGGCTGGCTTTAGCTTTGTCGGAGGCACATGAGAGGGACTGGATGTATGCTTTAGAAGTTATGCTGGCTCCTCACTTTCTAACTCATCCCATCCTGTTGCAAGTGACAGACAAAAAAAAAAAAGAAAAAAAAAGAGGAGAGGAAAATGGAAAGAAAGAAAGAGAGGGAAGGAAGTGGAGAAGAAAAGCACCAACGGTCGCTAGCTCTGCTGCCCTCCAGCGTGCCTAGCTCTCCTCCAACGCTAGATCTACAACCTCCCCCATGTGGCCCCAAGCTTCTTCTGGCTGCACCGAAGCCAGATCGACAGTCCACGGTCTATTGCTCGTGTCCGTTTCCTCTGTAATGCATCGATGCTAGATCGGCGACATTGCAGTCTACCCCAGCACCAAGCTCCATCGGATCGGCGGCACTAAGACCATTTTGCGTGCATGTACATGCCTCCCACATGGTCGAAGTCGTCCATCTCAGCGACTGAAGTTCTGACGTGCGTCGTCGATGCCAAGGTCGAATTGGGGGCTCCTTGCCTCCTATGCATCCTCACGTGCCTCCGACGGCTCCAAGGCCAGATCAGCAACCTGCAAGCAGTCCTAAAGTCCTCTGCGTACATCTCTAGTGCCAAGCCTCACCGGCTGGAGGCTCGAGTCCGTGCATGGGCATCTCAGCTGTGTCGAAGTCTCTTGGCACCATTTTCTCTTGGATTTGATCCCTCTTGGATACCTAAACTCACCCTCTGCACAAGCATTGCTACTTGGTGGCCCTGAGGTTCTCCGGCATGCTCGCATCTACCTCTGATGATGCCATGGCCATCCATCACATCACCTGAAGTCACCTACAGGCAGCCTCGTAGCTCCCGCATGTGTTTTAATTTCTGATGGTGCCAAAATCTTCCATGAAGTGGCTGAACATTGTGCATATCCTACCTCCATCGATGTTGAAGCTGCTTATGGAAAGGCTTCGAAGTTCACCCTCCTGCAGCCGCCATAAGCCCGATGCATCCTCCCTATCGGCACCAAACCCAATCACGAGCTGCTTCAAAGCTCGCCCAGCTCCTCCTATGCACCCAACAGCACTGACTCTTTCTAGATTTAGGCATCTTGAGTTGCCCCATTCTCTAATCTCATCTTATGGTAGTATGACTGATCCTACCACCATAGAGACTAAGGAGCTCAGTGATGATCTCTCTTATAGCAAATACCTTGGCAACAAAAGGCCACATTGCCTATAAATAAACCCCAAGGTCGAGCGTAGAAGAAAAACAAGGCCGATCCCAAGCTCAGAGTGAGGTCAATCTAAAGCAAAAACAAGGCCAGCCCCAAGCTCAAAATCAAGCAAATTCAAGATTAAGATCAAGGTCAATTCGAAGATCATGGGTCTTCGAGGAAAAATCAAGCTGAAGTGGAGGCTGAGACCAATTCGAAGCAAGAATCATAATGAGCCGAAGTAAAGATCAAAGCTGATCTCTCAAATCAGACCTCAGAAGATCGAGGTCAGTAGAAATTCAAGCTCAAAAGATTTAGATCAGCAAAAATTTGAGCTCAAAAGGTCTAGATCGATAGAAATCTGACCTCGAAAGATCGAGATCAGCAGAAATTCGAGCTCAGAAGAACTAGGTTAGCAGATATTGGTGCAGAAATTGGTCGTTGCCGGAATCCACTGGAGTGGAGGTCGATGAGGTTGCCGTCGGGAACCTACAAAATAAAGTTCCGTCCAAAGCCGATGGAGGGGTGGCTCTGGCAGGATCCTCCGACAATCAAGTCAGCTCTGGCCAATAGGAATGGAATGCTCGAAAATGAGTTCCGCTAAGCTTAGAGAAGGAGAGGAGAGCTTAGAGATCAGAGTTCAGAGATTAGAGAGAGATTAGCGTTAGCGTATCTGGAGGGTCCTTTATGTAGGTGGAGCTTGATGGTGACAGCTGCAGTCGCATACTGGTGGGCCGCTCGAGGTCCGACGGAGTAAGTTCTAGGGTAGGCGCCGTCTGCAGCGGATTGATCGTAATAGCCATCATCGCCTGGTAGCGGATTGCTGTCGCTTATGGCGGACTGATGGTAATGGCTGCAGCTGTCTTGATACTGAGCCGCTCGGGACCGAATGAAGGGTTGGAGGGCCTTGATGTGTACCCATTTTGGAGGAGCTCAAACTCCTGAAGAGGAAGCTCGGAAGGAGTTTGACTACCGTATGCGTCTGGCCGGAGGTGCTCGGCTAAGGCTCGATCACTAGGGAGTTCGGTAAGAGCTCGGCTGACCGAAAGAAATGTCTGGGAGGAGTTCGACTCCTGAGGAAGTCCGATCGAAGGGGAAGCTCGGAGGAAGTTTGGCTCTCGTGGGAGTTCGACTGAAGCTCGACCGCTGAGGAGTTCCGCTAAAGCCTGGCCATTGGGAGTCCAAGGAGTTCGGCCGCTGGGAGCCCAAGGAGCTCGGTCGCTGGAGAGTTCAAGGAGCTCGACCGTTGGGAGCCCAAGGAGCTCGGCCATTGGGGAGTTCAAGGAGTTTGACCGCTGGAAGTTCGAGAAGCTCGGCCGCTAAGCAATTCAGCCGACTGAAGGGGTAAGCTCTTTCGTGGCTACTGGTCGCATTGTCTGAGCATCGAACTGAACTTCGGCAGGAGCGGAATTTATCCCCAACAATAGCCCCCCCCACTCCCTAGTTCGAAAACTCGAAGGAAGGGAGTACAGAAAAGATGACTATCGAAGTCTTCTTCTAGGCTCCGTGCTGGTTCAGGTCGAAGCTCGGGGAAGATCTCATTTTCAGCTAAAGTTGATGTTGAAGTTGAAGCTCGGGGGAGATCTCATCTCCAGCTGAGGTTGAAGTAGATCTCATCTCATGCGGTCAAGATCGGAGGTTGAGCTCCTCCGAAGGGCGATATTGTCTTCAGCAGCCGAGGCTGACTCGCAGGAGATCTCTTCTCCTGCAGTCGTGGTTAACACGGGCGCTCGGGAGAGATCTGATCTCGAGCTGAGGTCGACGTGGTTGCTCAGGAGAGATCTTCTCTGGCCGAGGTTGGCTCGGGTGCTTAGGAGAGAACTTATCTCTAGTCGAGGTTATCGTGGGCCGAGATTGTCTCGATCGCTCGGGAGAGATCTTATCTCTGACTGAGGTTGGCTCGGATGCTCTGATCGAGGTTGATAGAGATCTTATCTCCCATGGACTTCGGAGCTTGGATTTAGACTTTGCTCATGTTAGGACGAGGCTCTCCTCCTATTTCTAACGGGTTATGGGGGCACATACGGACTGTCGTCTGAGCCTCTCCCCCGCATCTCGTCTAAGGTAAACGAGGTCTTCGACTTTGCTCGCGTTAGGATGAGATTCTCTTCCTGTTCCTAACGGACTATGAGGGTACCTTCGGACCGTCGTCCGTCTTCCTCTATCTCGTCTAAGGTGAACGAGGCCTTCAACTTTACTCACATTAGGACGAGGTTCTCCTCCTATTCCTAACGGGCGGTGGGGACACATTCGAACCATTGTCCGTCTCCCCCCATCTCGTCCTTTGTGAATGAGGCCTTCACTCGGGAGAGATCTTATCTCTAGTTGAGGTTGACTCGATCGCTCGGGAGAGATCTTATCTCTAGTCGAGGTTGCTTCTCGGGAGAGATCTTATCTCTAGGCGAGGTTGTCGCTCGGAAGAGATCTTATCTCTGATCGAGGTCGCTTCTCGAAAGAGATCTTATCTCTAGTTGAGATTGTCGCTCGAGAGGGATCTTATCTCTGATCGAGGTCGCTTTTCAGGAGAGATCTTATCTCTGGTCGAGGTTGTCGCTCGGGAGAGATCTTATCTCTAGCCGAGGATTTCACTCAGGAAGAGATCTTATCTCTGGCCGAAGTTGCTTCTCGGAGAGAATCTTATCTCTGACCGAGGTTGTTCGCTCGGAGAGAATCTTATCTCTGGCCGAGGGTTCAGGAGAGATCTTATCTCTGGCCGAGGTTGCTTCTCGGGAGAGATCTTATCTCTAGCCGAGGTTGTTGCTCGGGAGAGATCTTATCTCTGCCGAGGTGCTTCTCGGGAGAGATCTTATCTCTGGCCGAGGTTGCCACTCGGGAGAGATCTTATCTCTAGCCGAGATTGTCGCTCGGGAGAGATCTTATCTCTGGCCGAAGTTGCTTCTCGGAAGAGATCTTATCTCTGATCGAGATTATTGCTCGGGAGAGATCTTATCTCTGACCGAGGTTGCTTCTCGGAAGAGATCTTATCTCTAGCCGAGATTCGCTCGGAGAGATCTTATCTCTGGCCGAGGTTACTTCTCGGGAGAGATCTTGGTCGAGGTTGCTTCTCGGGAGAGATCTTATCTCTAGTCGAAGTCGTCGCTCGGGAGAGATCTTATCTCTGACCGAGGTTACTTCTCGGAAGAGATCTTATCTCTAGCCGAGATCGAAGGTCTTTGACCTGCCCGTGCTAGGATGAGGTTCTCCTTCTGTTCCTAATATGGCGACTATTAACTGCTTCTTTTCCTGTCATCATATAGTTTTTACACCCAGAAACAATATATTATTGAAAGGAAAGAACTTTATTGAAAAGAAGTTACTGACAATGTATTCCCGAATTCTTTGTGATTCAGGGTCATGGTAGCGTTGTTCCTCCGCACTTCTTCATGCGGACGATCTTTTTTATCTCATGCTGGCCTCCTCACTTTGGAGGAAGGGAACCCCGAACCTCCGAGGTTCTCTTATTCTTAAAGGAGTGCTCGACGACGATTTCTCTCTTGCCTCTCCGGAGATCTCTCTTCTTTCTCACCAGAGTTCTCTCCTAAAGAGAAAATACCTCCTAGGAGAGCCTCGACTCGACGATCGGTGGCCTCCGCATCTCGATCCCATCCAGATCCGTCTGCCCCTACTTCAGCTTCGGCAACTTAGGTTCCACCCGTACCCATGGTAAATGTGGAGCAGTTCAACCTGCTCGTCCGACAGGTCCGTGGCCTCGTGGATGCAATGCGGGTCATGCAGCAGCCTCCGGTGGTGACTCCACCAAAAAATCCGCCATTTGGATGTTGAAAATTAGCCCCAGGAAAGGGTACTTGGGTCGGTGTGCCTGCCATCCCTTTAAAAGGGAAATAGAGAGTCGAAGATCCATGTTCAGATCATGGTTCTCCTCTGGAGGAGACCTTTCTTGCTTGTAGCTGGAAGTCCCCCAAGATCTGCAACCAGGATGACGCCCTTGATCACAGACTGTGGGAGATGGATCGGTGGATTGAAGAGCTCGGCCATGTCGCCCCGACTCATCATGCCGACATCCGCGCCGATCCTCCTTTCTTCCTCTAAATAATGCAAGAGCCCATCCCACCGAACTTCAAGCTTCCTCAACTTGAAAGCTACAATGGGACCTCTGATCCGGTTGATCATCTGAAGGCCTTCTGGACCATGATGCTGCTTCACGATGCTTCAGACGCCATGCTTCCGCAACTACGCCCCCCTCAACGCTCCTCGAACATAGATTCTCATCAAAATTAAAAACCAACTGCCAAGACCAGAAGGGTTACGGTCTTCCCCAAACAAGCATGATCGAAGCAAGTACTGCCTCTACCATCGCGACCACGGCCACGATACTGAGGAGTGCATCCAGCTCCGAGATGAAATTGAGGAGCTCGTTAGAAAGGGACGGCTGGGTAAATTCATTCGATGCCAGCCTGAAGATCGGCAAAGGGCGCTGCCATAACAAGAAACGACAAGATCGGTCGCCTCACGGCATCGTCAATGTTACCCCAGGTCCCAGCATCGAAGCCAAGAGAAGCATGCTCCAAAGTGAGGAGGCCAGCATGAGATAGAAAAGGTCGTCTGCATGAAGAAGCGCGGAGGAACAACACTACCACGATCCTGAATTACAAAGAATTCGGGAATACATTGCTAGTAACTTCCTTTCAATAAAGTTATTCTCTTTCAATAATATACTATTTTTGGGCGCGAAAACTATGTGATGACAGAAAAAGAAGCAGTTAATAGTCGCCGTGTTAGGAACAGGAGGAGAACCTCATCCTAGCACGGGCAGGTCAAAGACCTTTGACCTCGGCTAGAGATAAGATTTCTCCCGAGAAGCAACCTTGGCCAGAGATAAGATCTCTTCCGAGCGATGACCTCGGCTAGAGATAAGATCTCTCCCAAGAAGCAACCTCGATCAAGATCTCTTCCGAGAAGCAACCACGGCCAGAGATAAGATCTCTACCTCGGCTAGAGATAAGATCTCTCCCGAGCAACCTCGGCCAGAGATAAGATCTCTTCCAAGCGACAACCTCGGTCAGAGATAAGATCTCTCTCGAGAAAGCAACCTTCGGCCAGAGATAAGATCTCTCCCGAGCAACAACCTCGGCCAGAGATAAGATCTCTCCCGAGAAGCAACCTCGGCCAGAGATAAGATCTCTTCCGAGCGACAACCTCGGTCAGAGATAAGATCTCTCCGAGAAGCAACCTTCGGTCAGAGATAAGAATCTCCCCGAGAAGCAACTTCGGCCAGAGATAAGATCTCTCCTGAGCGACGATCTCGGCTAGAGATAAGATCTCTCCTGAGCGGCAACCTCGGTCAGAGATAAGATCTCTCTCGAGAAGCAACCTCGATCAGAGATAAGATCTCTCCCGAGTGATAAGATCTCTCCCGAGCGACAATCTCGGCTAGAGATAAGATCTCTCTTGAGAAGCGACCTCGGTTAGAGATAAGATCTATCCGAGCGACAACCTCGATCAGAGATAAGATCTCTTTCGAGAAGCAACTTCGACCAGAGATAAGATCTCTCCTGAGCGACAACCTCAACTAGAGATAAGATTGTCCGAGCGGCAATCTCGGTCAAAGATAAGATTTCTCCTGAGAAGCGACCTCAACCAGAGATAAGATCTCTCCCGAGCAACAACCTCGGCTAGAGATAAGATCTCTCCCGAGCGACAACCTCGATCAGAGATAAGATCTCTTCCGAGAAGCAACTTCGGTTAGAGATAAGATCTCTCCCGAGCGACAACCTCGGACTAGAGATAAGATCTCTCCCGAGCGATAACCTCGGTCAGAGATAAGATCTCTCCCGAGAAGCGACCTCGGTCAGAGATAAGATCCCTCTCGAGCGACAATCTCGGCTAGAGATAAGATCTCTCTCGAGAAGCGACCTCGGTCAGAGATAAGATCTCTTCCGAGCGACAACCTCGTCTAGAGATAAGATCTCTCTCGAGAAGCAATCTCGGCCAAAGATAAGATCTCTTTCGAGCGATCGAGTCAACCTCGACTAGAGATAAGATCTCTTCTGAGTGAAGGCCTCATTCACAAAGGATGAGATGGAGGAAGATGGACGACTGTCCGAATGTGCTCCTATAGCCCGTTAGAAATAGGAAAAGAACCTCATCCTAATGTGAGCAAAATTGAAGGCCTCGTTCACCTTAGACGAGATGGGGAGAGACGGACGACGGTCTGAAGGTTCCCCCATAATCCGTTAGGAATAGGAGGAGAACCTCGTTCTAACGCGAGCAAAGTCGAAGGCCTCGTTCACCTTAGACGAGATGGAAGGAGAGGCTCGGACGACGGTCCGCATGTGCCCCCGTAGCCCATTAAGAATAGAAGGAGAGTCTCGTCCTAACATGAGCAAAGTCTAAATCTAATCTTCGAAGTCCATGGGAGATAGGATCTCCATCAACCTCGGCTAGAGCGCCCGAGCCAACCTCAACCAGAGATAAGATCTCTCCCAAGCGATCGAGACAACCTCGGCCAGAGATGAGGTCCACGACAACCTCAGCCCACGACAACCTCGGCTAGAGATAAGTTCTCTCCCGAGCGCCCGAGCCAACCTCGGCCAGAGAAGATATCTCCTGAGTGACCGCATCGATCTCGACCCAAGATCAGATCTCTTTCGAGCGCCCGTGTTAACCACGACTGCTAGGAGAAGAGTTCTCCTGCGAGTCAGCCTCGACTGCTGAAGACAATATCGACCCCTCGGAGGAGCTCAACCTCCGACCTCGACCGCATGAGACGAGATCTACTTCAATCTCAGCTGGAGATAAGATCTCTCCTGGGCTTCAACTTCAACATCAACTTTAGCTGGAAATGAGATCTTTCCCGAGTTTCGACCTGAACCAACACGGAGCCTAGAAGAAGACTTTGGCAGTCACCTTTTCTGCACTCCCTTCCTTTGAGTTTTTGAACTCGAAAGTGGGAGGACTATTACTGGGGATAAACTCCGCTCCTGTCGAAGTCTAGTTTGATGCTCAGACAATGCGATCAGTAGCCACAGAAAGAGCTTACCCCTTCAGTCGGCCGAACTGCTTAAAGATCGAGCTTCTCGAACTTCCAGCAGTCGAACTCCTTGAACTCTCCAACAGTCAAGCTTCTTGGGCTTCCAGCGGTCGAGCTCCTTGAACTCCCCAACGGCCGAGCTCCTTGGGCTCCCAGCGGTCGAGCTCCTTGAACTCCCCAGTGATCGAGCTCCTTAGGCTCCCAACGGTCGAACTCCTTGGACTCCCAACAGCCAGGCTTTAGTGGAACTCCTCAGCGGCCGAGCTTCAGTCGAACTTCCATGAGAGCTGAACTCCCTCCGAGCTTCTCCTTCGATCGGACTTCCTCAGGAGTCGGACTCCTCCCAGACATGCCTTTCGATCGGTCGAGCTCTTACCGAACTCTCTAGCGATATAGCCTTAGCTGAGCACCTCCAGCCAGACGCCTACGAGAGTCGAACTCCTTCCGAGTTTCCTCTTCAGGAGTCCGAGCTCCTCCAAAATGGGTACACATCAAGGTCCTCCAACCTTTCATTCAGCCTCGAGCAGCTCAGTATCAAGATAGCTGCAGCCATCACCATCAGTCCGTCATAAGTGACAGCGACCCGCTACCAGGCGATGATGACTATCACCATCAATCCGCTGCAGATGGCGTCTACCCTAAAACTGACTCCACCGAACCTCGAGCAGCCCACCAGCACGCGGTTGCAGCTATCACCATCAAGCTCCATTTATATAAAGGATCCTCCAGATACGCTAATGCTAATCTCTCTCTAATCTCTGAACTCTGATCTCTAAGCTCTTCTCTCCTTCTCTAAGCTCAGCAAAACTCATTCTCGAGCACTCCATTCCTGTTGGCCAGAGCTGACTTGATCGTCGGAGGGTCCTATCGGAGCCACCCCCCCACCAGCTTCGGACGAAACTTTATTTTGTAGGTCCCCGACGGTGACCTCATCAACCTCCATTCCAGCAGATTCCGACGACGATCAGTTTCTACACCAACAATAGAAATCCGACCTTAGAAGATCTAGATCAGCAGAAATCCAATCTCAAAAGGTTGAGATCAGTAGAAATTTGAGTTCAGAAGGTCTAGCAGCAAAAATCCAACCTCAAAAGATCGAGGTCAGCAGAAATTCAAGTTCAAAAGATTAAGGTTAGTAGAAATTCAAGCCTAAAATGGTCTTTGATTGGCCTAAACTAAAATGACTTTTGATCGACCTAAGCCAAAATGGTCTATGATCAGCCTAAGCTTCAATGCCCTATAATTGGTGGCGCTAACTCAAAATGGCCTTTGATCGGCCTAAGCATCAAGCATCAATTGCCTATGATCGATCAAAGTCTCAATAGCCTTCGATCGACTTTAATTCATTGGCCTTTAATCGGCCTTGTTTCAAAATGGTTTATGATTAGTCTAACCCTCAATAGCCTTTGATTGGCTTTAATTCAATGGCCTTCGATTAACCTTGATTCAAAATGGCCTTTGATTGGCCTGAAGTCTTAATGGCCTATAATTAGTCTAAGCCTCAATGAGCCTTAAATAGACCTCAATATCCTTCGATCGGCTTTAATTCAATGGTCTTCAATCAACTTTGATTCAAAATGGCCTATAATCGACCTAAGCCTCAATAGCCTATGATCAGCTTTAATTCAACAGCCTTCGATCGACTTTGGTTCAAAATGATCTATGATCGATCTAAGCCTTAATAGCCCATGATTGGCCTAAGCTCAAATGGCTTTATATTGCCTTAAAATTTAAGCTTTTCTTCAGTTGCTTCTGTTGTTTGCATTAAATGAAGAATGGATGCCTTAATAGGATGCATGGATGGACGTCCCTAAGCCCGAGGCATCATATCATCAATACTCTTTTCACCTAATTCTCAGACTCAAGAGTAGGGGATGGTGTTATGGGGATATTTTTGATGCCTCGAATTCATAGTCGAGATGTTGAGCTATATTCATCCTAAGATGAGCTATATGAGCTATATCCATCTTGAGATGAGGTATCTCGAGCCATATCCATCTGAGATGAGGTATCTCAAGCTATATGAGTTATATTCATCCTAAGATGAGTTATATTCATTCTAAGATGAGCTATATGAGCTATATCTATCATGGGATGAGGTATCTCGAGCCATATCTATCCAGAAATGAGGTATTCTATGTCATATCCATCTTGAGATGAGGCATTCTAAACTATCCCATTGATGCAGAATTTGGTCGTCGTCGAAATCAGCTGGAGTGGAGGTGGACGAGATCACCACCGAGGACCTACAAAATAAAGTTTCGTCCGGAGCTGGTGGGGGGTGGCTCCTTCAGGATCCTCCGACGATCAAGTCAGCTCTGGCCAATAGAAATGAAGTACTCGGGAATAAGTTCCACAGAGCTTAGAGAAGAAGAGGAGAGCTTAGAGCTTATAGATCAGAGATCCGAGGTTTGAGTTAGCATATCTGGAGGGTCCTTTTATAGGCGGAGCTTGATAGTGATAGCTGTAGCCGCATGCTGGTGGGCCGCTCGAAGTCCGACGGAGTCAGTCCTAGGAAAAGGTGCCATCTGCAGTGGGTTGATGGTGATAGCCATCGTCGTCTGGTAGCGGGTCGCTGTCGCTTGCGACGGACTGATGGCGATGGCTGCAGCTGTCTTAATATTGAGCCGCTTGGGACCGAATGAAGGGTTGAAGGGCTTCGACGTGTGCCCATTTCGAAAGAGTTCGGACTCCTAAAGAGGAAGCTCGAGAGGAGTTCGGCTCCCATAGGCGTCTGGTTGGAGGTGCGCGGTTAAGGCTCGATCGTTGGAGAGTTCGGTAGGAGCTCGGTCGGTGAGAAGTCCGATCGGGAGACGATCGTCGAGGAGTTCGCTGAGAAGTTCGACCGAGGGATGACTGCTGAGGAGTTCGATCACTGAAAGTTTGAAGGAGCTCGATCGGCTGAAGGGACGACCGCTTGAGGAGTTCGATCGAGGGACGACCATTGAGAAGTTCGATCGAGGGACGACTGAAGGGACGGCCACTTGAGGAGTTCGACCAAGGGATGAAGTTGAGAGTTCGACCGAGAAATGACTGTTGAGGAGATCACTGGGAGTCAAAGGAGATCGACCGCTGAGGAGTTCGGCTAAGATTCGATCGCTGAGTAGTTCGATCGATCCTAAGAGTTTGACTAAGATCCATCCGCTGAAGCTCTTTCGTGGCTACTGGTTGCATTAGGCTGAGCATCGAACTAGACTTTGGTAGGAGTGGGGTTTATCCCCAACAATAGCCTCCCCACTCTCGAGTTTGAAATTCGAAGAAAGAAAGTGCAGAAAAGGCGACTACCGAAGTCTTCTTCTGGGCTCCGTGCTGGTTCAGGTCGAAGCTCGGGAGAGATCTCATCTCCAGCTAAAGTTGATGTTGAAGTTGAAGCCTGGGGAAGATTCCATCTCCAACCGAGGTTGAGGTAGGCCTCGTCTCCTACGATCGAGGTCGGAGGTTGAGCTCATCGGGGGTGACATTATCTCCTATAGTCGAGGCTGACTCGGAGGAGATCTCCTCTCCTACAGTCGAGGTCAATACGGGCGCTCGGGAGAGATCCGATCTCTGACCGAGGTTGGCTCGATCGATCGAAAAAGATCTCATCTCTGGCCAAGGTTGGCTTAGTCGATCGAAAGAGATCTTATCTCTGACTGAGGTTGGCTCGATCTTCTATGGCCGGGATTGATGCGGGCGCTCAGGGGAGATCTTATCTCCTATAGTCGAGTGTGCCTCGGGGGAGATCTTATCTCCTACGGTCGAGTTAGTCTAGGAGGAGATCTTATCTCCTGCGGTCGAGGTTGATGCGGGCACTCGGAGGAGATCTTATCTCCTACAGTCGAGCTTGGCCCGGATGCTCGGGGGAGATCTAATCTCCTGCAGTCGAGTTTACCTCAGGGGAGATCTTATCTACTACGATCGAGGTTGATGCGGTCGCTCAGAAGAGATAAGATCTTATCTCTAACTGAGGTTGTCGCTCAGAAGAGATCTTATCTCTTGTAGCCGAGGTTGCCTCAGGGGAGATATTATCTCCTGCGATCGAGGTCGACACAGACGCTCGAGAGAGATCTTATCTCCTACGATCGAGCTTGCCTCAAAGGAGATCTTATCTCCTATAGCCGAGGTTGCCTCGGAGGAGATCTTATCTCCTACGATCGAGGTCGACGCGGGCGCTCGGGGGAGATCTTATCTCCTACGGCTGAGCTTGCCTCGGGGGAGATCTTATCTCCTACAGCCGAGGTTGCCTCGGGGAGATCTTATCTCTGCGGCTGAGGTTGATGCGGGTGCTCGGAGGAGATCTTATCTCCTACGGTCGAGCTTGCCTCGGGGGAGATCTTATCTCCGACAGTCGAGGTTGTCTCGGGAGAGATCTTATCTCCTACGGTCGAGGTCGATGCGGGCGCTCAGAGGAGATCTTATTTTCTACGGTCAAGCTTGCCTCAGAGGAGATCTTATCTCCTACGGTCGAGCTTACCTTGGAGAGATCTTATCTCCTATAGTCGAGGTTGCCTCGGAGGAGATCTTATCTCCTGCGACCAAGGTTGATGTGGGCGCTCGGAGAAGATCTTATCTCCTACGATCGAGCTTACCTCGGGGGAGATCTTATCTCCTGCAGCCAAGATTGCCTCGGGGAAGATCTTATCTCCTGTGGTCGAGGTCGATGTGGGCACTTGGGAGAGATCTTATCTCCTACGATCGAGCTTATCTCGGGGGTCGAGCTTGCCTCGGGGGAGATCTTATCTCCTGCAGCCGAGCTTACCTCGGGGGAGATCTTATCTCCTACAGTCGAGGTTGCCTCGGAGGAGATCTTATCTCCTATGGTCGAGGTTGATGCAGGCGCTCGGGGGAGATCTTATCTCCTATGATCGAGCTTGCCTCGAGGGGAGATCTTATCTCCTACAGCCGAGGTTGCCTTGGGGAGATCTTATCTCCTATGGCCGAGCTTGCCTTAGGAGAGATCTTATCTCCTACAGTCGAGGTTGCCTCGGGGAGATCTTATCTCCTACGGTCGAGGTCGACGCGGGCACTCGAGAGAGATCTTATTTTTCATAGCCGAGGTTGCCTCGGGAGAGATCTTATCTCCTGAGGTCGAGATCGACGCAGGCGCTCGGGGGAGATCTTATCTCCTGTAGTCGAGCTTGCCTCGGAAGAGATTTTATCTCCTATAATCGAGATTGCCTTGGGAGAGATCTTATCTCCTGCGGTCGAGGTCGACGCGGGCGCTCGGAGAGATCTTATCTCCTATGATCGAGCTTGCCTCAGGGGAGATCTTATCTCCTACAGTCGAGCTTGCCTCGGGAAAGATCTTATCTCCTACGATCGAGGTTGATGCAGGCGCTCGGGGGAGATCTTATCTCCTATGCTCGAGCTTATCTCGAGGGGGATCTTATCTCCTACAGCCGAGATTGCCTCGGAGGTGATCTTATCTCCTGTGGTCGAGCTTTGATGCAGGCGCTTGGAGGAGATCTTATCTCCTACGATCGAGCTTGCCTTGGGGGAGATCTTATCTTCTGCAGTTGAGGTTGCCTCGGGGGAGATCTTATCTCCTACGGTCGAGGTCGATGCGGGCGCTTGGGGGAGATCTTATCTTCTACGGTCGAACTTGCCTCAGGAAAGATTTTATCTCTCTGCAGTCGAGCTTGCCTTGGAGAGATCTTATCTCCTGCAGTCGAGGTTGCCTCGGGGGAGATCTTATCTCCTACGATCGAGATCGATGTGGCGCTCGGAGGAGATCTTATCTCCTGCAGCCGAGCTTGCCTCGGGGGAGATCTTATCTCCTACGGTCGAGCTTGCTTCGGGGGAGATCTTATCTCCTATAGTCGAGGTTGCCTCGGGGGAGATCTTATCTCCTACGATTGAGGTTGATGCGGACGCTCGGAGGAGATCTTATCTCCTACGGTCGAGCTTGCCTTGGGGGAGATCTTATCTCCTGCAGTCGAGGTTGCCTTAGGAGAGATCTTAACTTCTACGATCGAGCTTGCCTTGGGAGAGATCTTATCTCCTACAGCCGAGGTTGCCTCGGAGGAGATCTTATCTCCTGCGGTCGAGATTGATGTGGGTGCTCGGGGGAGATCTTATCTCCTATGGCCGAGCTTGCCTCGGGGGAGAGCTTATCTCCTACGACCGAGCTTGTCTCGAAGGAGATCTTATCTCCTGCAGTCGAGGTTGCCTCGGGAAAGATCTTATCTCTCGCGATCGAGATTGATTCGGTCGCTTGGAAGAGATCTTATCTCTAGCCAAGATTATCGTGGTCACTTGGAAGAGATCTTATCTCTAGTCGAGGTTGACTCGATCGCTCGGAAGAGATCTTATCTCTGATCGAGGTTGGAGGTCTTTGACTTGCTCGTGTTAGGATGAGATTCTCCTCCTGTTCCTAACATGGCAACTATTGACTGCTTCTTCCCTGTCATCGCATAGTTTTTGCATCTAGAAATAATATTATTGAAAGGAAAGAATTTTATTGAAAGAAAGTTACTGACAGCGCATCCCTAAATTCTTTATGTTTCAGGGTCATGGTAGCGTTTTTTCTTCATATTTCTTTGGGTGATAAGCTCCGGGCTAGACGACCTCCTCCATCTCATACTAGCCTTTGTAATTTGGAGCATGCTTCTATTGGCTTTGACGTCAGAAGATAACGGATCGCCGATATACCAAGCTCCTTCTAGGGGTAATGTTGATGACGCTGTGAGGTGGCCGACCTCCTTGCCATTTCTGACTATGGCAGCGCCTTTGGCCGATCTTCTCCTACTTCAGGCTGGCGTCGGAGAAATTTATCCAGCCGCCCCTTTCTGACGAGCTCCTCAATTTCGTCTCAAAGCTGAACGCATTCTTCAGTATCGTGGTCGTGGTCACGGTCGCGATGGTAGAGGCAGTACTTGCTTCGATCGTATTTATTTGAGGGAGACCGTAATCCTTCTGGTCTTGGCAGCTGATGAGAATTTGAGTTCGAGGAGCGTTGAGGGAGGCATAGTCATGGGATCTTTTGGGAGGAGGGCTTCTTCATGCCCTTCTATCGGAGCTTCCTTGGTGGTGAGCTCGAGGGGTTCGGACCTTGCTGCACTGGAGAGGTCATGAGCGCGACTGAACTTTCTGTGAAACCTTTTATGGGAGAACCTCATGATTCTTTATCAGAATTTCCTTAACGATGAGCTCGAGGGGGAGCTCGGCCTTGCTTGCCCGAACTTCGTTGCACCTCCCATGAATTCTTTGTAGGGACTTCCTTGGAGTCATACTCGAGGGGAAGTTCAGCCTCGCTTGTCCTAGGGCGGTCGTGAGCACGGCCGAACTTCATCTCACCTCCTGTGAGATCTTTGTAGGGGGTTTCCTCAGTGACATACTCGAGGGGAGTTCAGCCTCACTTGCGTCAAACTTCATTCCGATGATGAGCTTCAAGGGGGAGTTTGGTCTTTCTTCCATCGAACTTCATTCCGATGATGAGCTTCGAGAGAAAGTTCGGCCTCGCTTGCGTCGAAGTTCATTCCGCCCTGTTTGTGAAATTTTCTGTGGGAGAACTTCTGCTCTCCATTTCTTCTTTCTAAGGGCAATTGGTATGCCTAAATGCTCTTCCTTAAGGCTGGTTTCTCGCATCCTCATGGTGGGTTTGCTGGTAAAGTCTCCGTCAGAGGTTGTCGCACGACCTGTATCATCTCGATGGGACCATGAATTCGATCAGCAGGTTGAACTGCTCCACATTTATGGTGGCTTTGGATGAAACCTGAGTTGCCGGGGCTGAAATGGGAGCAGATGGACTTGGCCGTAGGTCATCGATCGTCGAGTTGAAGCTCTCCTAGAAGGCATTTTCTCTTCGAGAAAGAACTCTAGTGAGGAAGAAGAGAGATCTCCAAAGAGAAAAGTGAGAAATCGATGCTGAGCACTTCTTTAAGAACAAGAAAACCTTGGAAGTTCGTGCCCTTCCTCTAGCGTCAATCTGTTGACGCAGAATCTGATTATCATCGAAATCAGCTGGAGCGGAGGTGAACGAGGTCACCATCAAGGATCTACAAAATAAAGTCCCATCCGGAGTCGGTGGGGCTGGCTCCTGGCTCTGACAGGATCCTCCGACGATCAAGTCAGCTCTGACCAACAGAAATGAAGTGCTCGAGAATGAGTTCCACAGAGCTTAGAGAGGAAGGAGAGAGCTTAGAGCTTAGAGATCAGAGATTAGAGGTTCGAGTTAGCATATCTGGAGGGTCCTTTTTATAGGTGGAGCTTGATGGTGATAGTTGTAGCCGCGTGCTGGCGGCCGCTCGAGGTTCGATGGAGTCAGTTCTAGGAAAAGGTGTCATCTGCAGTGGATTGATGGTGACAGTCATCGTCGCTTGGTAGCAGATCGCTGTCGCTTGCGGCGGACTGATGGCGATGGCTGCAGCTGTCTTAATACTGAGTCGCTCGGAGCCAAATGAAGGGTTGAAGGGCTTCGACGTGTGCCCATTTCGGAGGAGTTCGAACTCCTGAAGAGGAAGCTCGGAAGGAGTTCGGCTTTCGTAGGCGTCTGGCTGGAGGTGCTGGCTAAGGCTCAATCGTTGGAAAGTTTGGTAGGAGCTCGGTCGGTGAGAAGTCTGATCAGGGGACGACCGTCGAGAAGTTCACTTAGAAGTTCGGCCGAAGGACGACTGCTGAGGAGTTCAGCCGCTGGAAGTCCGAAGGAGCTCGACCGGTTGAAGGGATGGCTGCTTGAGGAGTTCGACCAAGGGACGACCGCTGAGGAGTTCGACCGAGGGACGACTGCTGAGAAATTCGGCTGCTGGGAGTCCGAAGGAGCTCGGTCGCTGAGGAGTTCGACTAAGATCCGACCGCTGAGCAGTTCGGTCGGCTCTAAGAGTTTGGCTAAGATCCATCGCTGAAGCTCTTCCGTGGCTACTGATTGCATTAGGCTGAGCATCGAACTAGACTTTGGTAGGAGCGGGGTTTATCCCTAACAAGCTATATCCATCTTGAGATGAGGTATCTCGAGCCATATCCATCTGAGATGAGGTATCTCAAGCTATATGAGTTATATTCATCCTAAGATGAGTTATATTCATTCTAAGATGAGCTATATGAGCTATATCTATCATGGGATGAGGTATCTTGAGCCATATCTATTCTGAAATGAGGTATTCTAAGTCATATCCACCTTGAGATGAGGTATTCCAAACTATATAAGCTATATTCATCTTGAAATGATCTATATGAGCTATATCCATTAGGAGATAAGGTATCCTGAGCCATATTCATCCTGAAATGAGGTATCCTAAGCTATATTCATCTTGAGATGAGGTATCCTGAGCCTCATTCATGTTGAGATAAGGCATCCTGAGCTATAATACAGCCATCTTCATGCCAGGCTGACTATACTTGACAGAAAAGGATACTTTATAGAAAAGGCCAAAAATAATAAATACCTCAACATGGAGAGCATATGAAGGCTAATATTCTTAGCTCCTAATTAACAACCCATGCAATTAATAGATGGAACCCTCCTATATCGTGAGGTGACACCACTCATTCAGCTTATGAAGATAAAAAGGATATTCAAATTTTTTAATCTTATGGAGCGAATATCTCATTTAGAATAATACGATTAATGGCCCGAGACTTGTAGAACTACACA
This sequence comes from Cocos nucifera, assembly GCA_006176705.1. Lineage (NCBI taxonomy): Eukaryota > Viridiplantae > Streptophyta > Magnoliopsida > Arecales > Arecaceae > Cocos > Cocos nucifera. The sequence goes on from QRFJ01001282.1 coordinate 1,131,511, forward strand.
TTCCCACAACATTTTTTCTCTACAAATACAAAAAGTTCCAAAGATCCAAGTAAGCAATCTCTTTCAGAGAACTAATTGTTGCTTCATTGTTTTCTGCTCTTCTAACTTAAGTATTGGAGGATCCTCGTCGGAGTATAATCCTCTAGTTTATACTTGTTTTATAGGTCATTCTTGCGCAAGATTAATTGCTCGGCTTCTGACTTAAATCAGATCAAGCAATAATAGATATAAATAATTTTAATAGTAAAATATATTTGAACTTGATTTGATATATTTATAAATTTTCATGAATCTCCTCTTCAAGATAAAAATATTAATTAGTATGCAAAAAATTAATCTTTATAGTTTTATCTAATTTAATCAGTCCAACATGTATCATCAAACTTTATCTATCCCATCCCAACCCGAGATAAGAATAGGGCAAGTATGGATAATGCCCTTTTTGATCCATACTTGATTCTTGTTATCTATGTTTTTATAGTAATCATGGCAAATTTTACTCTAGTTGCATTTTGTATGTGTCGATCACCTTAAAATTAAGAATGATGTCATTGAAGATGTTAAGATCACCATATTTAGTTTCATCCTGATGATCCTATATGATAGTAATCCTAAATCACTCTCATTTCTCAAATTATTACTATATTTTTTAGGTTGAGCATCCAAGGTCATCCTAAAATAAAAATCTTAAGCTAAAATTTGAAAACAAAAATATTTTTTAATCAAATAAAAAATTCAATATATCAATATATAATCAATATATTATATTGATATATATATTATATTATATTATATTAATACTAATATTATCATATTCATGATACATTATATTATATTATATTATAAATTACATAATTATCATATTATTATTTAGTTATAATTTTAAAATTTTATAAAATCAATAATTTATCTGATTAATAAATATATTATAATGGAATTTATTAAGGATGGTTTTAATATTATATGATCAGTAATTTTAAAATATCAAATAGGTTACATGAAATATATAATTATTATTGAAATATAGTATATTAAATATGATTATTACAGAAATATAATATATCAAATATGATAATTTTAATTTATTAAAAATTAGATTATTTCAAGATACGAGTCATTGGTCTAAAATCAATCTGGTGATAGGTCACCAAAAGCCACCATGGTGTACTGCAAGCGGCCAGAAAAAAAAAAATGCTCACCGCGAGTGCTCGCACTCTTGCGGCTGCAGAGAGTGGCACATCGATGGATAACCCGGGGAGGCAAGGGCAAAGCCAATACAAATCGGGTGAGGATAAGACGGCGTTCGCAAGCGGTGGGGACCCGCGATTTTTATATCGTTTCGCGGGGGGGAGGGAGGCGGACGGTGGAAGGCCAAAGCAAAGCGATCAGAGACAGGCTCAGAGACGAGGCTCGGACCATCCCGATACCTCTCCGCTTTCTCTGGTTCTTTCTTCGAAGCGAATAGTGGAAGTGAGAGATATAGAGATAAGGGAGAGAGAAGAGGAGAAGCTTCGTCGCGAGGGAACCAGGGCGGGCAGCGGGGGAGAGAGCGGCTTCTCTTCTCCTGTTAGCTTGTTTTTTTTTTTTTTTTTGTTGGGTGGGGGGGGGGGGGGGGGGGAGAGGGGGTTTGGTGTCGGGGTCCATTTAAAGTTGGATGGTTGGGATGAACGGTGGAGCGCGGGGGAGGACCGGCGATCGGGCGTGGAGGCTGGCTGACGCGATGAACAGCAACGGATTTTGCGGGGTGGAGTCGGAGGACGTGAGGCGGCTCCATCGGCACGAGCCCAGAAAGAATCAGTGCAGCTCCACTCTCTTCAAGCACATCAAAGCCCCTGTTCATCTCGTAAGTGCTTCGATTCTTTGGCTATTCTTGGTATCGAGAACCAAATCTACGGTGAGGTTTTCAATGGTTACTTCATGGACGTCTAGGGATTTGATATGTGGTATCAAATATTTTCGAGTAGATCTGATGGGGTTCAGATTGAGAGGTTATTTGTTTTTCTTCAAGAAAAATTTTATGTTGTACTGATTAAGCTATATTTTAGGAGATTGGTGTTCTCTGTTCGATTAGTTTGGATTGGCGTGATTTTGATCTCGTTGGTAGCCCGTTTTTAATGTGGTTTCCTTTCATAGTCTCTGAAACAGATGGAAGGTGATACGAGGAATTTCGACTCAAGAAATCTTTAAGGATACATATATATATATATATATTTAAAAAAAAAAATCATCTTCTTTCTGTTGGCAAACAAAGCATAGGATGATTTGATCAACAATGCTATCTACGATTCAATAAATTAGAAATTTCTGGAATTTTGGCTACCGGTAATGTTTTTGGTTGCTTCATTGATGGCAGGTATGGTCTTTGGTGAGAAGATTTGATCAGCCGCAGAAGTACAAACCCTTCGTTAGCAGATGTGTCATGCAAGGGGATCTGGGGATTGGGAGCGTGAGGGAAGTGAATGTCAAATCTGGGCTCCCTGCCACCACCAGCACCGAAAGATTGGAGTTTCTTGACGACAATGAACACGTTCTTAGCATCAAGATTGTGGGAGGGGATCATAGGCTCAAGGTCTGGTCCTCTTTATGATATGTCCCTTGTGTTTCCTTTTTTTCCTTCTTCCTCTGCATGTCTCACTGCTTGGTTCTTGATCGAATAGGTCTCATCTGTTAGGAAGTTGGCCAAATGGGTAAATTTGATTGCTATATTCCTAGTCACTTAGAATTGCAGGCGGTCTTGGATGATCAGGTTTCCTTATCTTCAATACATGTTGGATAACGTTATGCTTAATAGATGTTTTTGTTGATTCTTGTTCAATTATGGTTATAAGAATGACTACTTCTTTCTCAGTGGTTTGCTAGATTGATTTGCATCAACTGAAGTTGCATGTCTGTTTTCGTGCTTGATTCCTGCAGCAGTTCTTTATTTGGATCTTACAGAGATGCTTCCTTTTTGTTCTAAAAAAAGGTAGTTCTATGTGGTTCCAATCTATCAAAATTAAGTATATTTATTTGCTGCGCATTCGATTCCTTGTGCTTGCATGTAATCGGTACCAGAATTGCTTGCTTATTCTGTGTGCAAGTTTGATAAGATTTTGGATATATCTGGCTGAACTTATAAAAATTATTACTCTTGTGTCAAAAAATTCAGCCACAAGCCTTTTTCACACAGCTGAATATTACCTAAATACCATAAAAATGGGTGCCCTGTTGACTTCTTAATAGTCAAATTATCTACTAATGGATGGATGATGTTCATCAATCTTCTTATTTCCATCTTAAATCCATTTTTTCAGATTTTCAGTTAGCAATTCGGTGCAGCCTTTGTCATCGAAAATAAATAACTTATTCCTGTGTGATGTAAAATATGTGTCCTTTTTCTTTCCTCCTCATTAGAGTTACTTCTTTTATTTCTGTAGAACTATGTAATTGTTATTGCAACAGGAGTGTTTATTTTCTAAAGGTGATCCTTGGATCTGGGGATTGTGCATCTGCTATATAACGTAAATGTTTACTTATTTGTCATAGTTTAGAGCATTAGTGCTGAGCTTAATTTCTTGCTCCAATCTGGCTGATGTTGTATATGGGTGGTGTATTTTGTAGAGTAACAGCCGATGCTTAGTGCACTGCTCATGATTGAAGTCATTTTTAACCGTGTTACGAGTATTACGACTCATTCACCGACATGTCACTTGGCAGAACTACTCATCCATCGTTACCCTCCACCCCGAGAGCATCGATGGGAGGCCAGGGACACTGGTGATAGAGTCATTTGTGGTGGATGTGCCCGAAGGGAACACCAGAGACGAGACATGCTTTTTCGTGGAGGCCTTGATCAAGTGCAATCTCAAATCGTTGGCGGACATATCAGAGCGCTTGGCGGTGCAAGATCAGACAGAGCCTATTGATCGATGATTCCATTGATTCATCTGCGGAGTAATGAAAATTGCCAGGATAAAGCTTTCAGGCCATTCTGAACTTGGAAGCTTTTGAGATAGTGGTAGCTTCTTTTCTTCTTAGCTCCTACCCCTACCCTTCTTATCCTACTGTTTGATTCCCATACTCTTTCAAAATGGCGATGTTTTTGTCTGGGTGGTCCCAGAACCTCATTCTCTTTTGAGACTCAAATTCAGAGGCCGCATATATCGTTAGATCTCCTCGCTTGGGTTTTCCTGAAGGCCTTTTAATAGTGCTGTGGTAAATTTGTCCAGAATTGATGATTGTATGATTTTGGAGATGTCATCTGATGCTGCCTTGGAGATTGGAAGTTAGAGGACATTCCACTGTTCCGTTGGGTGCTTTGGTGCAGTTTTGGAGGTATTGTATATATTCGAACGATGAGATGGATTCTGGATGGACATGGATTTAGTGATAGATTTCCTCTCCGAAGGTGCCTTCTTTTTCTCTTGTTTGAAATATCTCTCGTCAGTTCAGGCTTGTCACTGTTTGCAAAATTCCATGGTCCATATCTTCTAGTTTATTTTTTTCCGCTCTAACGTGCCCCAAATCATGGACCATGGCTTTATAGTTTTGCATGTTTGTTTCGTAAATACTCGATAGTCCAAATCAAATCTGTAAGCTAAATTTTTTCTCTGGCGTGCCCCAGATTGCGGGGTATGGCTGGTCCAAGACCCGGAATCTTTGAGCGACCGTGGATGGTAGAAGAGTCTGGTTGTCCGGCCCTACGTGGTTGGGACTGGTTTTTGGAGTGGGAGTCTGTCATAACTTTAAAGCATATGTGGGCCTAGCTAAATGATTTGCTGGTGGAGCCGTTTTTTAATAAGTGGGCCGTCGGGGGGAAGCATCGAGACCGAATGCTGCGGTTGTCGTGGTGTGGACGGTGGCATGCGTCACGCTTCCTCCTCTAGACGACAAAGGAATGCCGAAAGCAACTTTCTCCTACCCCCAGCTCTAAATATGGCTGACGGCCGGGTTAACTCTTCGTTTGCTTTGGGGTCTAAACCGGTGCGAGTTGATTGTATCCGTCATTGTCACCCATCGGTCTTGGTTCAAGTCATTGCGACTTGCGGGTGGCTTGTTCAAGTGGTTCGCGCGTCGGCCATGCGGCCTTTTTTAAGCAACAGGTCAAGCACTATTCAATAAGGATGAGATTGTTATATTATTTTATTTTATTTTTGGTTGATAACTGGATATTATATTCATTGGTTATGACGTATTACGGGTACTGTACACATGCGAGCACGGAGTTCATTGGGAGAGCAGTACTCTGTTAGTGTAGCGGCTTCTTCCAAAATTTTCCGATCGGAAATTCTTCGTGCACCGCGCGCGGTGATTGGTCACCGCGCACCCCCCGCGCGTGATCCAATCCGTGGTGTGCAAAGAATATCTCTTTGCCGATTAGTTTGTCACGCGATTGGCTTCCGTCCTGATGTACATGTTACACTGTGGAGTGACGGATTTGCCGTATCGACCCCTTTATATGCTGCACGGTGGACCTGATCGTCTGAGAAATCTCCCCTCGTTTCAGAATGCGCGTTAGGAACGGGCATCACACTTCATGATGATGATGAGGTCCTGAAAAAGGTCCCTTTGTTTCATAAAACAAAGCCTCACTTATTAGTTATTACCAATGATTCATCCACAGGGACTCTTGGCGATAGACGTGAGCCAGCATAAAGCATCCACCCTTGCGGTTCCGGAACACAACCAGCACCTGCAGTCATTCTCTCATCAAAATATTCATTTTACTGAAAGGGTGAGAAGCAGGGTTCCACGTGACAGGTCTGCTTTGCACCTGGTGAGATTTAGTAACTAGTTGAGAAGCATATTCATGAGTCAAAACTTTAGCCTTTCTAATAGCCGTTTGATCAGGGTTCATAATTTGCTTAAATATATAAGCATCTCGATTCTTCCAAATGCCCTGTAATATAATATTGCAGCCAGAAAGGTCATACCTGGGAAACGTCCAGTCCGGGTTCCATGAAACCGCTCCAAACTAGCTTTGGTTCCTTATACATCGGCATATGCGTGATATCCACAGGAACCATATGACATTTACGGCAAAGACTGTCATGGACAAGAACCAATATAATGCAAATATACCTGAGTGGGCAGCAAACCCCATGACATCCACCACATACAAATGCTGAATTCTAGGTGCAATTGGCAATGGTTGGCAAATGGCAGACCTCTCATAAGAGTCAGAGATTTTTGTTGTTTTATTTTTATTTCTATTTTTTTTTTTTTTTTATGAGACTAAGTCTTCATATAATTTTAATATGAATACAATCAATAAAAAAGAGAGAGAGAGAGAGAGAAAAGTATCTTGAAAAACTAAAGGAAGACCCTCCATATTGTTTTTCAAGAAGAAAACAGTAAACAGATCTTGCCTTACCTGCTCCATTTGTCCCACTCGCCTGACATCCCAGATTTTGCTACGGGAATGTTCATTATTTCCTGAGAAGCAAACCTGACCAAACATTTGCAGCAAAGCTAGGTAATCCCAAATCTTCTGAAAAATAAAATGAGAGAAAGAAGTATTGGCTACATCAATTTCCATATTTGAAAACGAAAGTTCGTAGTCAAGGGCAACAAAAGTCACCAACGGCTGCGTATAGAGAGTTGCACTGTTCCCATCACCAAAACTATTACATAGTCCTTGCTTAATGGGTGGGCTACCACTCCTAGGAGACGTTCCTTAAAAGGCCGCATGTTCCGTGGATCCAAGGATGCTTGATTGAACTCGGAATCAAAATAAAAATTAAAATATATTAAAATTAAAATTGAAATAGCCTAATTTTCTAAAGTATTTGATTTATAATTAAAATCAAAATCGAAATAAGAATAAAAATAAAAAATTAAATTCATAAAAAAAAATAAAAATTAAATTTTAGGTAAATTGAGTCATTCCCATTTCATCGTGGAATTAGAATCAAAATGAAATTTTTTCCAACCAAATAATTAAAATAGGAGTCATCCATTCCCATTCCAAGAATCTCTATTTCTTCCAACCAAGCACCCCCTATATTGACCCAAGGCCGGTCTTGATCTATATTTCTTGGGTTACTCCTGGGTATATTGGAAAAAAGATGCCGTGCAAGAAAGGAGCAGCGAGTTCAGTTCACTGACCGAATTATTTTGCCTATCATAAGAACATCTGCATAAAATATAAGTGAAAAAAAATGTGAATGTAGAACATATTTTTCAGTAAATTTGGGCTATCCTTCTTTATTTTGTTTTGTTTTATTTTTATTTTTATTTTTGTTTTGTTTTTTTTTTAATCGATTTCTCGTGCCACCTCTAATCGGATATGTGCAAACCTTGGCAATACTTAGACCATTGACTCGTAATCCTCATACCTCCTTGTTGACGCAGAATCTGATCATCGCTGGAATCCGTTGGAGTAGAGGCCGATGAGATCGCCATCGGGGACCTGTAAAATAAAGTTCCGTCCGGAGCCGGTGGGGGATGGCTTCGGCAGGACCCTCAGCTCCGGTCAAAAGAAATGGAGTGCTCAGTATGGAGTTCAATAGAGTTTTAAGGAGAAGAGAAGGGTTTTTAGAACCTGACGTAAGCGTATCTGGAGGATCCTTTTTATAGAGGGAGCTTATTGTAACTGCCTTGATTAATGATTATCGTAACTGTCCTGATAAATGCCGATCGTTATTGACTTGATAAATGTCGATCGTTATTATCGTGTAACCGTTTAGTAGTGGGATCACCCAGGAATCTAAGTTCGGCTTTCATTGAAGTTCGGCCATTGAGAAGTTCGACTGTTGGAGGAGTCCGCAAGGAGTCTGGCTTCCGTAGAAGCTCGTCCGTTGAAGGAGTCCGTAGGAAGTCCGGCTTCCGTAGAAGCCTGGCCGCTGGAGGAGTCCGCAGGGAGTCTGGCTTCCGTAGAAGCCCGTCCGTTGAAGGAGTCCGCAGGGAGTTCGGCTTCCATAGAAGTCCGACCGGAGAGGAAGCTTGGAGAGAGTTCGGCTCCTGCAGGCGCCTGACTGTAACGACGCGGAGAGAGTTCGGCTCTTGCGGAAGTCTGACTGAAGCTCGATGATTGGAGAGTCTGAAAGAGTTCGGCCGCTAAGTGGTTCGGCCGGTCGAACGGATTCGAAGAAGCTCGACGGTTGAGGAGTCCGAAAGAGCTCGGCAGCTAAGTAGTTCTGCCAGCTGAACGGATTAGAAGAAGCTCGGCCGCTGGGGGTTCGACTGAAGCCCGTCTACTGAAGCTCTTCTGCGGCTATTAGTTGTATTAGGCTGAGCATCAAACTAGACTTCGGTGGAAACGAGGTTTATCCTCAATACTCCTGTTTTTCACTATCACAAACTTGACGGCCCACCTCCCAAAAACGTGACATAATTTTAAAAGTCAAGGAAAAAAAGTTGAAAATAGATTATTTTTGGATGGCAGTGTACTCTTAAATTCTTCTTTTTCTTGGTGGAAAAAAAAGAAAACATCATGTTACTTGAAGAATGAAGCTGGTAAGACTAATTTTACTTGCAATACAAAATACGAAACTCCGCATATTTCTTCGAGAATGGCGTTGCATTAGCATTGCTCAAAACCAAACAAAAAGGTCTTAGAAAAAGATTAAAATAACAAGACGGAAAACAAAAGAAAATAACTCCAAATATGTCATCAATCAATGGTATCACCGCCATCCATGAGGCACCATCCAGGCATGTGCAAGTAGGGCATGTCGCAATTCCTGTACCATTGACTCGTAATTTGTTTTTCTCTAATTTGGAACGGAAGCGTCACAGATTTGATGTTCCCACCAAGCGACCACGCTATATTTTTATCGAAATGAAGTGCCGACAAGGTCCACCGGGCATGCAGATTTTGGGCTTGACGGTGTGGCGAAGGCGGAGCAGAGCCCGGTGGTGGGGAGACGGTGGCGGCGCTGAAGTGGTAGAAGAAAATGGGCTTGGAGCGAGGTAGTGACCGACGGCGGAGTCGGAACGGCGGTAGATGGCCAAGCCGGAAATCGTGGCTAAGCTGGAATATTGGATTAGACGGGTTCGGCGGAGCGGCGTCTGTGGAGCCTGGTGACACGAGCAACGATTGTGAAATCATTGCTTATACAGTACGTGGTCGTACATGCAACCAATAATACCCATGGACTCCACTTATAGAGTATGTATCTCAATGCATCATCAACGTAACCCGGGGCCATGCATGCACGTTGCTTGAGAAATGATTGCCCACGTTATATGCATCATGTGACATGCACGTAGACAAAACGATTGCTGGTTCCTATCAACCATCGTACGTGCATCTTGATGCATTATTATAGAAATAAATAATTATTATTGACTGCATGTATGATTATGCTAGTGCATGCAACGAAAAATTATTATCTAAAATGCATGTATCATATAGCTGTACATGCAGCCAATAATGACTGCTAGTTCATATACACTTCAATCATTAAGCATATATTTTGATGCACCATTATAGAAATTAGTGGCTATGAATGGCTGCACGTAGCTATGCTAGTGCATGCAATATTAGAAATAATTTTTTTTTTGTTGCTTTTTGTTGGCCTAATCTGTCCATTTTCTTATTGTTGAGAGCTAGACCTCACCTGGACTCTCTTTAGACATTGGAATCTGGATTAGATGGAGCTGAGCTTGCTTTATGGTTGGTTATCCTAGAGAGTTTAGGCTGGGATTACTCCGGCTATGGATCATGCTTTTGCCTTGATTAATTGGGCTTGGATTGCGATTGGGCTAGGTTTGGTGATGTTGCTTAGCCTTGTTCATTAGTTTAGATATTCTTGCCTCTCTCTCCTTCGTTCTCTCTCTCTCTCTCTCTCTCTCTCTTTTGTTGCCCACTTTTCTTCTACTTCTTTTATTTTCTCTTTTAGGTATTTTATCTCTAATAAAAAATAAAATAAAAAAAAAGAACTTATTTTTGGATGAAACTATAACTTTTTTGGATTTTTTTTTACTAGATAAGATACAGATACTCTTCTTAGCTTAGCAAGCCCTTTAATAAAATGGAAGATTTTCACAACCAAAAACACCTCTGACCTAACATAAATTTAAAATAATCTTTGATATGAAGTGGCTCCAGGGGCTTCCGTTTAGACACAGTCTTGGTTCCACCAGTTTTGACTTGGGTTGCCTTAGAGCCTAAGATAGGACAGATATATGCTAGCGGGTGGAACTAGCCTTACGTTCAAGAAATTATGTCCTGCATCATATGTATCATGAGGCTGTGCATGCCATCAAGTCTCATTCATCAAGCATGTATTTTGATATACCATTATAAAAATAAGTGATTGTGATTGATGGGGGTATATGGTTACACGATGCATGCCGTGCAGAGAATAATTTCTATCTACATTCTTAGAGAAAAAAAAATTATACACTACATATGGTGCAAAAAAAAATACACCATTCCATGTAATTGGGCCACATAACCATAATTTTTCAACATCCATTTAATACTTACGGTTACACATTTTGATTTAAAATTTTAAATAACAAAAATATTTTTTTTAATTATAATATTCTATGATCGTATAACATCTTACTGTAAACTTTTTGTACACAAAAAGTTGTAACTTAATCATAAAATATTATTAAAAAATATTTTTATTATTTATAAATTTTTAATAATAAAAATAGTTTTTATAATTTAAAAAAAATTATGACATTCGTGTAAACAGAAAGCCATAATACGGCTACAAGATGCTATGATCATGAGATATCATAATTTATTTAAAAAAAATATTTTTATTATTTAAAATTTTAAGTAAAAAATTATAAATATTAAATATGTTTGAAAAAATAATGGCTATATGTCCTGTTGATGCAGAATCTGGTCGATGTCGGAACGAGCTGAAGTAGAGGAGGACAAGATTACCGTCGGTGATCTACAAAATAAAGTTCCATTCAGAACCGATGGTGGTGGCTCCAACAGAATCCTCCGACGATCAAGTCAGCTCTTCTAGCCAACAGAAATGGACTACTCAGACAAGAGTTCAGCAGAGTTTCGAAAAGAAGAAGAGAGCTTAGAGAAAATATATTTGGAGGATCCCTTTTTATAGGCGGAGCTTGTAGTGTATTGATGGTGACAGCTGCAGCTGTCTGATAGCGGGCCACTCGATGTCTGACGAAATTAGTCACGGAGGGAGGTGCCGCCTGTAGCATCGTCTGCAGCAAATTGATGGTGACAGTCATCGCCGTCTGATAGCGGATTGCTGTCGCCTGCAGTGGACTGATAGTGACAACCGCAGTCGTTCGATATTGAGCCGCTCGGAGCCGTATGGAGGGGTGAAAAGCTTTGACGTACATCAATTCCAGAGGAGTTCGGACTCCCAAAGGGAATACAGCTAGAGGGGATTATCCGAAAGAAATGCTAGCTAAAGGAGGAGCCCGAAAGGAGTTCGGCTCCTGCAGAGATTTGATTGAAGGAGAGATACGAAAGAAGTTCGGCTCATATAGAAGTCCGACTAAAGGAGAAGCTTGGAAGGAGTTTCGTTCCAACAGAAGTCCAATCGAAGGAGATGTCTAGGACAAGTCTGGCTCCTATAGGCATCCGACTGAAGGAGGAGCTCTGGAGGAGTTCGACTTCCGTAGGCGTCTGACTGAAGGAGGAATTCGAAAGGAGTTCGGCTCCTATAGAAGTCCGATAGAAGGAGAAATCTGAAAGGAGTTTGGCTCCTGTAGAAGCTCGATAGAAGGAGATATCTGGGAGGAGTCTGGCTCCTAGAGAAGTCCGATCGAAGGATAAGTCTAGAAGGAGTCCGATGTTAGATATATGTGCCCTAAAAGTCAAAATTGGCTGATACTTGTAATACACTTCTAAGGACAAAATTATAATTTTGACTATAATCAATAAAATGGGTTATTTTCTATCACATATATATATTTAGTGTCTGTGATACATCCTTTGAGTTAATGATAATGATAATTCATATTTTTAAGTGTTGAAAATTTAAGATATGAATAATCATTATTAACTTATAAAATGCTTCCGACCATAGGATCATCACGAGGATGGTGATTGATCCGAAAGATTGGTGTACAATCACTTCTCTTTAGTAGATGAGTCTTGAGTCTACGGTGTGGAGACACCGGAGCGAGAGTATAGGTACTCGTTAGAGAATGAGGGCACTGAGTGTGACCACCTCGAGTAGTCATTAGGAAAGTCTACCTTCTCGTCAATGACTGACTCGATGCTGCAGTAGTGTGTCTGGTTCTTTGACCTGAGGTGCATCGGTAGTTCACCTTGAGGGTGTTATAGTTTGACTACACCATTACTCGATCTCCTAGCCATATGGAACCCTGAGGTGTATGTTGGCTATAGCATGTTCATTGTAGGAACTGGATTGCATCAAGATGGAATCTATCTACCTCGGTGGTAGAGGAGCAGCCCTATGATGATCATGAGAATCAAGTCCAGAAGCCCATGGCCATGGCAGAGTGAAATAATAGAAAGAGTTTCTATTTAGATTTTCACATCGGACTCGAATCGAATGATTACATCATATGATAGAAACTAGGGTTTGACGAGTTTCACCTTAACCCTAATCTGATCGGGGCTCAAGATAGAAGAACTTAATCACACAGGTAGCTGCACCAAGAGGTTCGCATTCAGCTCTGATGGGTTGCCACCATATACTGCTAGGTGTCACTGGTGGATTTTGGGAGCAATTAGAATGATTTAGATGATCGATCATTCTAGCTGTTCGAATCAGAAGAGTTCTGATCCATCGAAAGGAAGTTTCGATGATGTCGATGATAGAGATCATGACATATCCCATTACCATACAGAACTGAACCTAACTGGGTCACACAAATAAGGGTTTGAATCTGGTGATCATCAATTGAACTGATCCTAGTTCAATTGATCTGAATGAGATTCAATTAGGTTCAAGAAAATCGTGCTAGCACTCGATTGAACCTAACGTTCTTCTTTTACTATCATAAATAAGTTGTCCTGACTGAGCCAAAGGAGTTTGTGCTCAATCAGAGGCCTTCACTATGGTCTGACTGGAGGCTTGTCCAAGTCAGAAAAGGTTGTCTTATTTTGTAAGACATTACCTGCCATTTTTGGTCACCTGCCATTTCTTCGTTCCTTTGACTTTGGTCAAAAGTCTGACCTTTGACTGGTCAAATGTTGACCATTGATACTTTGACTTTTGTCCATGTGTCATGCACCTATTGGAGAGCTGGTGGGGGCTTGTCCCTCCTGCCAGAACCTGGCAAGGAGGAGGGCGCACGCCACCCTTGGCGTGTGCCCAAGTTGGAGGCGCCCAGGAGTCCCTTGTTGGACAAGGGACTCCATCTCCTTTTTGGATTTCAATTAGAGTTCTTCTAAGAACCAACTTTGACTGGTCTTAGGCGCCCATCTAAGGAGGAATCCAGGGGACTCTATTCCCACCAATCAGATTTAGATCTGATTTCACAAAGGTTGTGATTGGTTGGGAAAGAAGAGGAGTTGGATCACAGATAGTCTATAAATAAGACCCTGCGCCCAACTCAAAGAGCATTGGAAAGGAATTCAATTCCCACGCCCCAAGGCCTCCTCTCCCTTCTTCCTCCATGCCAAACCCACCTTCTCCCTCTCCTCTCCATGTCCAAAAGTGGTTTTGGGTTCTTGGTTGGTGCAATCCAGATCAAGAGAAAGGCGATTGAAAGCTAGAAGGCTGCGCTGCTGCAAAGGACAACTGCTGATCTTCAAAAGGTAGTTTTGAAGATCCTCCAGATCAGATCCAGATCTAATTTTTGGAGATGTGATAGAGAAGAAGAGGATCTCCAGATCCAAGCCCGAGTGGATATCGGTAGAGGCCAGGCACTTGCGTGGCTAGATCCAGAACCTTCCGCTGCTTACAGGATCATCAACGGGTAATAGGATTACCCAACTTCAAGGTAAATTAAATTTGATTTAATTTATCTAATTTTATTTTAATTATTAAAATAATAAGAATCAGATCTAAAATATCTTAGATCTGATCTAGATCAAAGAAAATTTTTTTAAAATATATCTCTTGATCTGATCAGATCTGAACGAACCTGGTCCGGAAAATCAGGATTTTCCTTCAACTGGTATCAGAGCCAAGGTTCTAAAAGTATTTAGATCTGATTTTAAATTTATTTTAATTAAAAAATAAGTGATAGATTCACATAGATGATCATCATGAGATGCATGAATAGTTCTATAGAATAGTTCTATGAATTTAGATTAAATCATATTTTAGTTTTATTTACTATTTTTTGATATTAAATTATAATAAATCTAAAAAATAAATTAAAAATAATATTTAATTTTAAACATCATATGAGATATGATTGATGCATGTCTAGACTAGTTGTAGAATAGTTCTACATAAGTTGTCTAGATTAGAATTTATTTTGATTAGATCAATTTAAATCTAATTTTTTAGATTATTATGAGATAATTTAGATCTGAAAATATGCATGATTCGATACATGAGATGTATGCAAAATATGCCATGATTAGATCTAATTTGTATATGAGATATATGATATAGATCTAAAACTATTTTGTAGTATTGCATGTTCCTGATTAAGGCGTTCCTCTTGGCCGTCCGGTCATAAGAATGAAGAAGGGTTTAAAGGCCCTCTCTTCCCATTCGATGGGGTGTTCTTATGATGTGTAGGGGTGCTGCGCATGTTCGTCCTTAATCAGAAACCCAAAACTTACTTTCTGCAAAACCCTAGATCCTGAAACCCTAGGATTTATTGTGCATATTTTGTTTATGAACCCTACTTAATTAAAAATTAAGATTATGGAATATTAATTAGGTCTAAAATTGAGAATTTTAGATCTAAGACATATTCATAATACTGGGTTCGGGCTTGGGTAGCTCAATTAGGTCTAAGCGGTTGATCAAACCGAATCAAGAGTTGGTTAGATGGGATCAACAATGCTTAAATTGACCAGCCTAATAGGATTAAGTCTGGGTCAAGATCGAGTCACGATCAAGCAAGACCTAATTAGGCTCAGAGGTTAGAGTCTGGATTGTAGGCTAACCCAATTGGTTCTGGACTCAACAATTTGGTGTCTAAGGTAAGTTTGGCACATACGACCGACTGGTTTTTAATTGGAAGCTACTCGACCTGAATGCATTCTTGTACGAGTTAATGGCATATTCCTTCCACCGGTCTCACTTACCTGGCCATATCTGTTGACACAGTTCTGATCTGAGGTGGTCAATAATCCGAGCTAACCCATGCCACTAGGTTAGTCATAATTGTTATGACTATGACAAGTCTAGTTTAATGAGACCTGAATCAATTCTCCCTAAGAAAAGATTAAGTCTGAGGTCTTCCACCATTGTAGATGTGCGGGCCCTTCCCGGGGTTGATTGTTCTCGGCTGGATACAGTGGCTCAGTTGCACCGGAAAAGATGCAACCATGTCTATTAGGCATTGGATGCTATGGGCTGGAGGATGAGTTGGGCTCAATATTTTGGATACGGTGAGAGACTCAATTAGGAATCCAGTCTATGCAAATGGTGGGTCTGACTTAACTAAGGAGTGGATCAATATTTCGGATACGGTGAGATTCATGAATTAGAGACCAAGTTTGGGTGCACCATGATTAGAGAATCATTGAACAAGAGTTGTTCACTCATTGGCTAACCCATCACCAATAACTGTTAGGTGAGGTGATGAGTCAGTTGGTGAGACCGCACCACCCACTAGAAATCATTAATCGTGGAGATTTTTGCATCTCTACAGAGGGAGTGTAGGGATCCGAGAAAATAGTGGGAGCTAATTTGTTTAAAAATAAAATTCCTAAATAAATTGGTCAAGTCAATAATTACAGTATCTAACTAGAATCTTTGACTCTCTACAGGAAAAATGTCTGCGTCCAACCCATTGGCACGTATCCTGGACACACATAGACTGACTGGACCCAATTATAAAGATTGGCTCAGGAACTACAAAATTAGTTTTGGGTTCTGAGAAGTTAACCCATGTATTGGACCAGGACCCTCCCACCTTACCAGCCCGTCCATCCATTGAACAGAGAGCATCTCTGGAAAAATGGATAGACGAAGATAATAAGGCCAGATATTACATGTTGGGCTCGATGTCTGATGAGCTCCAGCGCCAACATGAAGATATCGGGACTGCTCGCCAAATGTTGGCTCACCTGCAGGAGATGTTTGGTGAACAGAGTCGCGCAGCCAAATATCAAGTCACGAAATGACTTTTTAAGGCTAAGATGCGTGATGGGCAGTCAGTCCAAGATCACTGTCTGATGATGATCAAGGACATGGAAGAGCTTGAGAAGCTCGGTGTGAAGTTAGACTTGGATCTGCAGAACGATATTATTCTGCAATCCTTGACTGATGCATATGGGCAATTCATCATGAATTACCACATGCATAAACTTCAAAATTTCTTGGCCGAATTAATGAATATGCTGGTTTCCATTCACCGCTGAAGCTTTCTATGAAAGGTTCTAAAGGCTCAGTCTTCTTCCAGTTGGGTGCTACTCTGGAGTGCTCACGGACTGAGGATCTTGAGGATCAAAACATAATATCTTTTACTTAGGAAAGACTGTTATTATGTGCCTGCAGCTAGCAGGAATTTGATTTCTGTTTCATGCTTAGCACAAGAAGGCTATGTGATTACCTTCTTTAAGGACCATTGTAACATTCTTTATGAAAGAAATAAAATTGCAAATGGTTTCCTTATTAATGGTCTTTATCAGCTACATATTGATGTACCTATTTCTAACTATCGAGCAAAACGTGAATGCCAAACGACCTAGGGATAGTCCAAATGATAGATATCTATGGCACCTGAGATTAGGTCATATAGCAGAAGATAGGATCAACAAATTGGAGAAAAATGGGCTATTGAGTCCATTGACTTTCGAGTCATATCCAACTTGTGAATCTTGTCTTCAAGGCAAAATGACTAAACTCCCTTTTGTTGGACATGGGGAGAGGGCCACAGATCTCCTTGCCCTAGTACATACTGATGTGTGCGGCCCATTTGATGTGCCGGCTAGAGGCAATTTTGTCTACTTCATTACCTTTACCGATGATCTATCTAGGTATGGGTATGTGTATCTTATGAGACATAAGTCTGAAGCTTTTGAAAAGTTCAAAGAATTCAGACATGAAGTAGAAAAATAAACTGAAAAACCCATTAAGGTTCTTCGATCAGATCGAGGAGGTGAATACCTTAGCCAAAAATTCCTAGACTATCTCAAAAAAAATGGCATAGTCTCTCAATGGACTCCACCAGGAACACCTCAACTCAACGGGAGTTTCAGAACGGAGAAATCGGACTCTATTGGATATGGTTCGATCCATGATGAGCTTCACAGACCTCCCTGATTTTCTTTGGGGACATTCATTATTAACTTCAATTTATCTACTGAATAGGGTTCCCTCTAAAACCGTTCCTACCACACCGTATGAGATATGGCACGGTAAGAAACCAAGTCTGAGTCATCTCAGAATTTGGGGTTGTCCGGCTCATGTCAAAAGACAACAAGCGGACAAGTTAGAGTTTAGGTCCTTTCAGAGCTCGATTCATAGGATATCCTAAAGAGTCATTAGGATACTATTTCTACATTCCAGAAGACCACAATGTGATTGTGAGTCGACATGCCATCTTTCTTGAAAAATAGTTTATTCAAGATAGCGGCATTGGAAAGCAGATTAAGCTTGATGAGAAAGTCTCACAAGTACAACGAGCTAAGGACCAATTGGAACCAAATCAGGTTGAGCCAATAAGAACACTACCTCCTCCACCTCGTAGATCGGAAAGAGTTTTCCGTCCCCCTGAAAGATACTTAGGTATTATTTCAGAGGAAGTAGAGAAAATGTTCCTCGTAGGTAATGGTGCTCATGGTGATGATCCCAAAACCTACAACGAGGCGATATCAGATATCGACTCCGAGAAATGGCTAGAGGCAATGCAGTCAGAAATTGACTCGATGCACTCAAACCAAGTCTGGACCTTGGTAGATCCACCAGAAGGTATAGTACCTATTGGGTGTAAATGGATCTTCAAGAGAAAGATTGGTGCAGATGGGAATGTGGAGACATTCAAGGCTAGACTAGTGGCAAAAGGTTATAGTCAACGCGAAGGCATTGACTATCAGGATACCTTTTCCCCAGTGGCTATGCTAAAATCCATCCGCACATTGCTTGCCGTTGCAGCCTATTTCGATTATGAAATATGGCAAATGGACGTGAAAATGGCATTCTTAAATGGATATCTTGAGGAAGATATCTATATGGAACAGCCGCTAGGTTTCACATCCAGTGATACTGATCACAAGGTTTGCAAGCTGCAAAGGTCCATATATGGACTTAAGCAAGCATCTCGGAGCTGGAACACTCATTTCAATGATGTGATCAAAATAGTTTGGTTTCATCAAAAATGAAGAGGAACCATGTGTCTTTCAAAAAGGTCAGTGGGAGCGCTGTTGTCTTCCTCGTATTGTACGTGGATGACATCCTCCTTATTGGGAATGATATTCCCATGTTGACGACAGTCAAAATATGGTTGTCCAAGGAATTCTCCATGAAAGACCTAGGTGAAGCATCCTTTATTCTAGGAATTAAGGTCTATAGGGATAGACCGAATAGGATGCTAGGACTTTCACAGAAGATGTACATAGAGGAAAGTACTAAAGAGGTTTAGTATGGAAAACTCTAAGAGGGGATTAATACCCTTCAGACATGGTATTCATCTTTCCAAGAAGATGTGCCCCTAGCACACCTGAGGAAATAGAATGCATGAGCAAGATCCCTTATGCTTCTGCAATAGGGAGCCTCATGTATGCCATGCTATGTACACGACCTGATATAGCCCATGCTGTGAGTGTCACAAGCAGATATCAGTCAAATCCAGGTGAAGAACACTGGACTTCTGTGAAATGTATCCTTAAGTACTTGAGAAGAACTAAGGATATGATGTTGGTCTTTGGTAACGGAGAACTCCAAGTCCAGGGATACACAGACTCGGATTTCATGTCCGATATAGATGATCGAAAGTCGACATCTGGGAGTCTGTTTGTGTGCAATGGTGGTGCTGTCAGCTGGAAGAGTTTCCAAGCAAATCATGATAGCAGATTCCACCATGGAAGCAGAATATATCGCTGCATCAGAGGCTGCGAAGGAAGCATTCTGGTACAAGAAGTTTGCTGCAGAAATTCAGAGTAATGCCATCAGATGCCATTCCTCTGTACTGCGACAACAATGGCGCCATAGCCCTTGCTAAGGAGCCTGAGGTCTCACCAGAAATCCAAGCACATTGAGCGGCGATACCACCTCATCCGCGATTACCTCGAGAAGGGTTACGTTGAGGTCAAGAGAGTCAACTCCACAGATAATGTGGCAGACCCACTTACAAAGCCGTTGGGCCAGCAGAAGATCGAAGCCCACCTTGAGAAGATGGGACTCAGACTTGTAGCCAATTGGCTTTAGGACAAGTGGGAGATTGTTAGATATATGTGCCCTAGAAGCCAGAATTGGCTGACACTTGTAATACACTTCTAGGGGCAAAATTATAATTTTGACTATAATCAATAAAATGGGTTATTTTCTATCACATATGTGTATTTAGTGTCTGTGATACATCCTTTGAGTTAATGGTAATGATAATTCATATTTTCAAGAGTTGAAAATTTAAGACATGAATAATCATTATTAACTCATAAAATGCTCCCGACCATAGGATCATCACGAGGATGGTGATTGATCCGAAAGGTTGGTGTACAATCGCTTCTCTTTAGTAGATGAGTCTTGAGTCTATGGTGTGGAGACACCGGAGCGAGAGTACAGGTACTCGTTAGAGAAATGAGGGCACTGAGCGTGACCACCTCGAGTAGTCATTAGGAAGTCTACCTTCTCGTCAATGACTGACTCGATGCTGCAGTAGTGTGTCTGGTTCTTTGACCTGAGGTGCATCGGACAGTTCACCTTGAGGGTGTTATAGTTTGACTACACCATTACTCGGATCTCCTAGCCATATGGAACCCTGAGGTGTATGTTGGCTATAGCATGTTCATTGTAGGAACTGGATTGCATCAAGATGGAATCTATCTACCTCGGTGGTAGAGGAGCAGCCCTATGATGATCATGAGAATCAAGTCCAGAAGCCCATGGCCATGGTAGAGTGAAATAATAGAAAGAGTTTCTATTTAGATTTTCACATCGGACTTCGAATCGAATGATTACATCATATGACAGAAACTAGGGTTTGACGAGTTCACCTTAACCCTAATCTGATCGGGGCTCAAGATAGAAGAACTTAATCACACAGGTAGCTGCACCAAGAGGTTCGCATTCAGCTCTGATGGGTTGCCACCATATACTGCTAGGTGTCACTGGTGGATTTTGGGAGCAATTAGAATGATTTAGATGATCGATCATTCTAGCTGTTCGAATCAGAAGAGTTCTGATCCATCGAAAGGAGTTTCGATGATGTCGATGATAGAGATCATGACATATCCCATTACCATACAGAACTGAACCTAACTGGGTCACACAAACAAGGGTTTGAATCTGGTGATCATCAATTGAACTGATCCAGTTCAATTGATCTGAATGAGATTCAATTAGGTTCAAGGAAATCGTGCTAGCACTCGATTGAACCTAACGTTCTTCTTTTACTATCATAAATAAGTTGTCCTGACTGAGCCAAAGGAGTTTGTGCTCAATCAGAGGCCTTCACTATGGTCTGACTGGAGGTTGTCCAAGTCAGAAAAGGTTGTCTTATTTTGTAAGACATTACCTGCCATTTTTGGTCACCTGCCATTTCTTCGGTCCTTTGACTTTGGTCAAAAGTTGACCTTTGACTGGTCAAATGTTGACCATTGATACTTTGACTTTTTTCCACATGTCATGCACCTATTGGAGAGCTGGTGGGGGCTTGTCCCCCTGCCAGAACCTGGCAAGGAGGAGGGCGCACGCCACCCTTGGCGTGTGCCCAAGTTGGAGGCGCCCAGGAGTCCCTGTTGGATAGGGACTCCATCTCCTTTTTGGATTCCGATTAGAGTTCTCCTAAGAACCAACTTTGACTGGTCTTAGGCACCATCTAAGGAAGGAATCCAGGGGACTCTATTTCCACCAATCAGATTTAGATCTGATTTTCACAAAGGGTTGTGATTGGTTGGGAAGAAGAGGAGTTGGATCACAGATAGTCTATAAATAAGACCCTACACCCAACCCAAAGAGCATTGGAAAGGAATTCAATTATCACGCCCCAAGGCCTCCTCTTCCCCTCTTCCTCCATGCCAAACCCACCTTCTCCCTCTCCTCTCCATGCCCAAAGTGGTTTGGGTTCTTGGTTGGTACAATCCAGATGAGAGAAAGGCGACTGAAAGCTAGAAGGCTGCGCTGCTGCAAAGGACAACTGCTGATCTTCGAAAGATATTTTGAAGATCCTTCATATCAGATTCAAATTCAAATCTAATTTTTGGAGATGTGATAGAGAAGAAGTGGATCTTCAGATCCAGCCCGAATGGATATCGGTAGAGGCCAGACACTTGCGTGGCTAGATCCAGAACCTTCCACTGCTTATAGGATCATCAACGGGTAATAGGATTACCCACTTCAAGGTAAATTAAATTTGATTTAATTTATCTAAATTTATTTTGATTATTAAAATAATAAGAATAAGATCTAAAACATCCTAGATCTGATCTGAATTAAAGAAAATTTTTTTGAAATACATCTCTTGATCCGATCAGATCTGAACGAACCTGATCCAAAAAATCAGGATTTTCCTTCATTCGACTCCTAGAGAAGTCCGATCGAAGGATAAGTCTGGGAGGAGCCTGGATCCTAAAAAAGTCTGACCGAAGGAGAAGCTTGGAAGGCTGAAGGGGTTTGACTGGGGCTCGACCACTGAGAAGTTCGATCGGTTGAAGAAGTTCGGCTAGGGCTCGACCGCTAAAGCTCTTCTATGATTATCGATTGTATTGAGCTAAGCATCAAGCTGGACTTCGATGGGAGTGGGATCTACCCCCAATAATAGTTTTCCTCATTTTTGAGTTCAAAATTCAAAGAAAGGGAGTACAAAAAGGCGACTGTCGAAGTTTTTTTTCGAGCTCTCCACCTATTGAAGTCGAGGCTCAGGAAAGATCTTATCTCCAGCCAAGGTTGAAGTTGAAGTTGAAGTTGAGGCTCAGAGAAGATCTCATTTCTAGTCGAGGTTAATGGAGATCTCATCTTCAATTGACGTAATTATTGAAGCTCGAAGGAGATCCTATCTTCAACTGAGGTTGAAGGAGATCTTACCTCCTATTAACATAGACTTTGAAGCTCGAAAGAGATCTTATCTCTAGCCGAGGTTGAAGAAGATAATTGAAGCTTAGGAGAGATCTTATTTCTAGCTGAGGTTGAAGGAGATCTTATCTCTGGTTGACGTAGACTTTGAAGCTCAGAAGAGATTTTATCTCTAGCTGAGGTTTAAGGAGATCTTATCTCCTGTTGACGTAGACTTTGAAGCTCAGGAGAGATCTTATCTCTAGCCGAGGTTGAAGAAGATCTTATCTTCTATTGACATAGACTCTGAAGCTCGAAAGAGATCTTATTTCTGATCGAGGTTGAAGGAGATCTTATCTTCTATTGACGTAGAGCTTGGAAGAGATCTTATCTCTAGCCGAGATTGAAGGTGATCTTATCTCTTATTGATGTAGACTTTGAAGCTCGAAAGAGATCTTATCTCTAGCTGAGGTTGAAGAAGATCTTATCTCCTATTAATGTAGACTCTAAAGCTTGGGAGAGATCTTATCTCTGGTCGAGGTTGAAGGAGATCTTATCTCCTATTGACGTAGACTCTGAAGCTCGGAAGAGATCTTATCTCTAGCCGAGGTTAAAGGAGATCTTATTTCCTGTTGACGTAGATTTTGAAGCTTGAGAGAGATCTTATCTCTAGTCGAGGTTGAAAGACTTTGACTTGCTTATGTTAAGATGAGGTTCTCCTCCTATTCCTAATATGGCCACTATTGACTGCTTCTTTCCTATCATCACATAGTTTTTGCATCAAGAAACAATAATATTGAAATGAAGAAATTTTATTGAAGAAAAATTATTGGCAGCACATCCTTAGATTCTCTATGTTTCAGGATCGTGGGAGCATTGTTCCTTCGAGTTCCTTCAGGCGATAAGTTTCAGATTGGACGACCTCCTCTATCTCATGCTGGTTTTCTCAATTTGGAGTAAGCTTCTCTTGGCTTTGAGACTGGAAGATGATAGCTCATCGAAGTACCAAGCCCCTCCTAGAGGTAGCATTGATGATGCCGGGAGGCGGCCGACCTCCTTATTATTCCTCCATCATTGGTGGTTCTGGCTACGGCAGCGCACTTGGTCGATCTTCTCCTGCTTCAAGCTGGCGTTTGAGGAATCGATCCAACCATCCCCTCCTGATGAGCTCCTTGATTTTGTTTCGGAGCTGAATGCATTCTTCAGTATCGTAGCCATAGTCATAATAGTAGAGGCAGTACTTGCATCAATCGCACTTATTTGAGAGAGATCGTAATTCTTCTGGTCTTGGTAGTTGATTCTTAGTTTTCATCAGAACTTGAGTTTTATGAGCGTTAAGGGGGGCGTAGTTGCGGAACCTTCTGAAGGGAAGGATTTTTTCGCATCCTTCTATCGGAGCTTCTTTGATGATGAGCTTGAGAAGAAGTTCGGGCTCACTTGCGCTTGGAAAAAGTCCGTGAGCATGGTCGAACTTCACTCGACCCTCCATCGATGGTGGGTCTATTAGACTCATTCGCCCGTCGCTCTCCTACGGTTTCTTCATTCTTCAACTTGAAGGCTTCTTTCGCATTGGTATATCTCTTAGCTCGAGTTAGCAGATCGACAAAGTTTTTGGGATACTTCTTAAGAAAAAATAGCAAATCGTTCTTCTGAAGGCCATCCTTGAGTGCGGCCATTGCAACAGACTGGTCTAGATCCCGGACCTCCAATACTGTAGCATTAAATCGGATGATATAAGTTCGGATGAATTTTTCCTCCTGCTACTTGATATTTATTAGAAAATTCGAACCTCGATGTGAACGTCGGCTATTGACGAAGTGGGCCACGAACTGATGGCTCATCTGATCAAAAGAGAAGATCATATCTGGCTTCAAAGTCGAATACCAAGTTTTTTACTGCTTCCTTTAAAGTAGATGGAAAAGCTCGGCATAATATGGCGTCTGGTGCGCCATGGAGTAGCATCATGGTCTGGAAGGCCTTCAGATGATCAACCGGATTAGACGTTCCATCATAGCTTTTAAATTGAGGAAGCTTGAAGTTTGGCAGAATGGGCTCTTACATAATTCGGGGAGAGAAAGGGGGATCATTGCAGACATCGTCACAGCGAGCTGGGATGACATGGTGGAGTTTCTCAATCCGTCGGTCCATCTTTCGTAGTTTGTGATCAAGGACATCATCTCGATCGCAGATCTTGGATGACTTCCAGCTACAGATGGGTCTCCTCCAGAAGAAAATCATGATCTAAATACGGATCCTCTGCTCTCTATTTTTTCTTTCCAGGGGCGATGGGCATGCTAGCCCAAGTGCTCTTCCTTGGGATCGATTTTCGACATCATGATGGCTGATTTTCTGATGGAGTCACCATCGAAGGCTGCCGCATGGCCTGCATCATCTCGGTGAGACCTTGAATCCACTGCATCAGTAGGTTAAACTACTCTGGATCTACCATGGCTGTCGGTGGAGGTGGAGGTTGAAGTGCCGGTGATGGAGCAGGAGTGGATGGATCCGACTCAGATCCGATGGCAAAAGCAGTAGATCTCTGGATAGTCACCTTCTTTTGAGGCATTTCTTGGGATTGAGAAAGAGATGGAGATGAACCTTGGAGAAGAAGTTCGACAGGTCGGCTGAGCACTTCTTTAAGAATAAGGGTACCTCAAAGATAGAGGCCCTTCTTCTAGCATCAATTCTATTGGTGCAGAATCTTATCGACGTCGAGATGAGCTGGAGTGGAGGAGGACGAGATCACCATCGGTGACCTACAAAATAAAGTCTCATTCGGAGTCGATGGTGGTGGCTTTGGTAGGATCCTCCGACGATCAAGTCAACTCTTTTGGCCAACAGAAATTGAGTGCTCAAGCAAAAATTCAACAGAGTTTTGAAAAGAAGAAGAGAGCTTAGAAAAAATATATCTGAAGGATCTCTTTTTATAGACGGAGCTTATAGCAGATTGATAGTGACAGCTACAGCTATCTGGTAGCGGGCCGCTCGAGGTTTGATGGAGTTTGTCATGGAAGAGGGCACTGACTATAGCAGACTGATGGTGATAGCCATCACCGTCCAGTAGCGGATCGTTATCGTCTGCAGCAAATTGATAGTGACGACCGCAGTCGTTCGATATCGAGCCACTCAGAGCCGCATGGAGAGGTAAAGAACTTTGACGTAATCAATTTCAGAGGAGTTCGGACTTCAAAAGGAAATATGGCTGGAGGGGATCATCCAAGAGGAATGTTAGCTAAAGGAGGAGCCCGGAAAGAGTTTGGCTCCTATAGAGATTCGACTGAAGGAGAGATACGGAAGAAGTTTGGCTCCTACAGAAGTTTGACTGAAGGAGAAGCTCGGAAGAAGTTCGATTTTCGTATTAGTCCGACCAAAGGAGATGTCTGGGAAAAGTCTGGCTCCTAGAGAAGTTCGATTGAAGGAGAAGCTCGGAAGGAGTTCGGCTCCTGTAGGCGTCTGACTGGAGGAGAAGCTCTGGAGGAGTTCGGCTCCCATAGGCATCCGACTAAAGGAGGAATTTGGAAGGAGTTTGGCTCCTATAAAAGCCCGATAGAAGGAGAAATTTGGAAGGAGTTTGACTCTCGTAGAAGCCCGACAGAAGAAGATATCTGGGAGGAGTCCAGCTCCTAGAGAAGTTCGATCAAAGAAGAAGTTTAGGAGGAGTTTGGCTCCTGGAGAAGTTCGATGGAAGGCGAAGTCTGGGAGGGGTCCGACTCTTGGAGAAGTTCGGATGAAGGAGAAGTCTGGAAGGAGCCTGGATCCTAAAAAAGTTCGATCGAAGGAGAAGCTCGGAAGGCTAAAAGGGTTCGGATGGGGCTCGACCGCTGAGAAGTTTGGCTGGCTGAAGGGGTTCAGCTGTGGCTCAATCGCTGAAGCTCTTCTATGATTATTGATTGTATTGGGCTAAGCATCAGATTGGACTTCGATGGGAGCGGAGTTTATCCCCAACAATATGTCCAATCATATATATATATACATATATATATATATATATATATATACATATATATATATATACATATATATATATATATATATATACTGTTCTAATAAGGCCTTTGGAGAGAGCTCTTGCTTTTGCTTTGTTTTTGCTTCTATTGATGTTGGGTGTTGGGGATAAACCTCGCTCCTGCCGAAGTCTAGTTCGATGCTCAACCTAATGCAACCAATAGCCACGGAAGAGCTTCAGAGAATGGGTCTTAAGCTGAAACCCTTCAGCCCATCGAACTCCTCAGCGGTCGAGCTCTTTGAACTCCAAGCGGTCGAGCTTTAACGGAATTCCTCAGTAGCCGAGCTCCTTCGGACTCCCAGCAGCCGAACTCCTTGGCGGTCGTCCCTCGGCCCAACTCCTCAAGTGGCCATCCCTTCAACTGGCCGAGCTCCTTTGGACTCCCAATGGTCAAACTCCTTGGCGGTCGTCCCTCGGCCGAACTCCTTAAGTGGCCATCCCTTCAGCCTGCCGAGCTCCTTCGGACTCCCAACGGTCGAACTCCTTGGCGGTCATCCCTCGGCCGAACTCTTCAAGCGGCCGTCTCTTCAGCCGACCGAGCTCCTTCGGACTCCCAACGGCCGAACTCCTCAACAACCGTCTATCGGTCGGACTTCTCACCGATCGAGCCCCTACCGAACTTCCCAATGACCGAGGCTTAGCCATGCACCTCCAGCCAGATGCCTACGGGAGCCAAACTCCTTTCGAGCTTCCTCTTTAGGAGTCTGAATTCCTCCGAAATGGGCACACGTCAAAGCCCTTCAATCCTTCATTCAACCTCGAGCGGCTCAGCATCAAGATAGCTACAGCCATCACCATCAGTCTGCCGCAAGCGACAGCGACCTGCTGTCAGGCAGCGATGGCTATCACCCTCAACCTGCTGCAGACGACACCTTTCCATGAGACTGACTCCATTGAACCTCGAGCAGCCCGCTAGCACGTGGCTACAACCATCACCATCAAGCTCCGCTATAAAAAGGATCCTCCAGATATGCTAATCTCGAAATCTCAAAACTCTAATCTCTCTGATCTCTAAGATCTCCTCTTCTTCTCCAAGCTCTGGAACTCATTCTCGAGCACTCCATTCCTATTGGCTAGAGCTGACTTGATCATCGGAGGGTCCGATCGGAGCCACCCTCCATCGGCTCCAGATGGAACTTTATTTTGTAGGTCTCCGACGGCGACCTCATCTCCCTCCACCCCAGTGGATTCTGACGATGATCAGATTCTGCGTCAACAGATTGGTACTGAAGGAAGGGAATTCCGAACCTTTGAGGTTTCCTTATTCTTAAAGGAGTGCTTGGCGATGATTTCTCTCTCCGAAGACCTCTCTTCCTTCTCACCAGAGCCCTCTCCCAAAGAGAAAATGCCTCCCAGGAGAGCTTCGACTTGATGATTGGCGGCCTCCGCATCCCGATCCCACCAGATCCGTCTGCCCCTGCTTCAGCCCCGAAAACTTAGGTTCCACCCGTACCCATGGTAAATATGGAGCAGTTCAACCTGCTCGTCCGATAGGTCCGTGGCCTCGTGGATGCAATGCAGGCTATGTAGTAGCCTCCGAAGGCGACTCCACCAGAAAATCCGCCATTCGGATGTCGAGAATCGGCCCCAAGAAAGGGTACTCGGGCTGGTGTGCCCGCCACCCCTTGGAAAGGGAAATAGAGAGTCGGAGATCCATGTTCGGATCATGGTTCTCCTTTGGAGGAGACCTTTCTCGCTTCTAGCTGGAAGTCTCCCAAGATCTGCGACTAGGACGATGCCCTTGATCACAGACTGTGGGAGATGGACCAGCGGATTGAAGAGCTTGGCCACGTCGCCCCGGCTCATCATGCCAACTTCCATGCCGAACCTCCTTTCTCCCTCCAGATAATGCAAGAGCCTGTCCCACCGAACTTCAAGCTCCCTCAACTTGAAAGCTACGATGGGACCTCTGATCCGGTTGATCATCTAGAGGCCTTCCGAACCATGATGCTGCTTCACGGTGCTTCAGACGCCATGCTGTGTCGAGCCTTCCCATCTACCTTAAAGGGAGCAGCGGGAAACTAGTACTCGGCATTGAAATCAAGTACGATCTTCTCTTTTGATCAGATGAGCAATCAGTTTGCGATCCACTTCATCAGCAGCCGACGATCGCGCCGAGGTTCGGATTCTCTGATGAACATCAAGCAGAAGCAAGAGGAATCCATCCGGGCTTACGTAACTCAGTTTAACGTCGCGACATTGGAGGTCCAAAATTTGGACTAGTCTGTTGCGATAGCTGCACTTAAGGGCGGCCTTCAGAAAAATAACTTGCTGTTCTCCCTGGAAAAAAGGTACCCCAAGGACTTCACCGATCTGCTGGCTTGGGTCGAGAGATATGCCCGTACGGAAGAAGCCTTCAAGTTGAAGGATGAAGAAGCCTTAAGGGAGCGGCTGGCAGGCAATGGAGAGCCGAACGAAGTTCAATCGCGCTTATGGACTCCCTCCAGTAGCAGGTGGGTTCGAACTCCTCAAGCTCACGAAGAAATGTGAAGAAGCCCTCCTCCCGAAAGATTCCATGACTACGCCCCCCTCAATGCTCCTCGAACTCAAATTCTCATCGAAGTTAAGAACCAACTGCCAAGACCAGAAGGATTACGGTCTCCCCCAAACAAGCGTGATCGAAGCAAGTACTGCCTCTACCATCGCGACCACGGCTACGACACTGAGGAGTGCATCCAACTTCGAAACAAAATTGAGGAGCTCGTTAAAAAGGGGCGGCTGGGTAAATTCATTCGATGCCAGCCTGAAGATTGGCAAAGGACGCTGCCGTGATAAGAAACGACGAGGTTGGCCACCTCACGGCATCATCAGCGTTAGCCCAGGTCCCAGCGTCGAAGCCAAGAGAAGCATGCTCCAAAGTGAGGAGGCCAGCATGAGATAGAAAAAGTCATCCGCATGAAGAGCGTGGAGGAACAACGCTACCATGACCCTGAATCACAAAGAATTCGGGAATACATTGCCAGTAACTTCCTTTCAATAAAGTTCTTCCCTTTCAATAATATGTTGTTTCTGGGCACGAAAACTATGTGATGACAGGAAAAGAAGTAGTTAATAGTCACCGTGTTAGGAATAGGAGGAGAACCTCATCCTAGCATGAGTAGGTCAAAGACCATCAACCTCGGTTAGAGATAAGATCTCTCCCATGCGACAACCTCGGCTAGAGATAAGATCTCTCCCAAGCGACAACTTCGACCAGAGATAAGATCTCTCCCGAGAAGGCCAGAGATAAGATCTCTCTCGAGAAGCAATCTCGCCTAGAGATAAGATCTCTCCTCGAGATAAGACTCGATCTCGGCTAGAGATAAGATCTCTTCCGAGAGCAACAACTCGGCCCTCGGTCAGAGATAAGATCTCTCTCGAGTGATAACTTCGGCCAGAGATAAGATCTCTCTCCCGAGAAGGCCAGAGATAAGATCTCTCCCGAGCGACAACCTCGGCCAGAGATAAGATCTCTTCCAAGAAGCGACCTCGGTTAGAGATAAGAATCTCTTCCGAGAGGCGATCTCAACCCTTGGCTAGAGATAAGTCTCTCTCTCGAGCGACAACCTCGGCCACAGATAAGATCTCTTTCGAGAAGCGACCTCGGTCCTCGGCCAGAGATAAGATCTCTCCTGAGTGACAACTTCAGTCAGAGATAAGATCTCTCCCGAGAAGCAACCTCGGCCATAGATAAGATCTCTTTCGAGAATCGACCTTGGATAGATATAAGATCTCTCCCGAGAAGCGATCTCGACCCTCGGCCAGAGATAAGATCTCTCCCAAGCGACAACTTCGGCTAGAGATAAGATCTCTCCAGAGAAGCGACCTCAGCCAGAGATAAGATCTCTCCCGAGCGACAACCTCGGCCAGAGATAAGATCTCTCCTGAGAAGCAACCTCAGCTAGAGATAAGATCTCTCCCGAGAAGTGACTTCGATCAGAGATAAGATCTCTCCTGAGAATCGACCTCAGCTAGAGGTAAGATCTCTTCTGAGTGAAGGCCTCATTCACAAAGGACGAGACAGGGGGAGAGGCATGGACGACGGTCCATATGTGCCCCCATAGCCCATTAGGAATATGAGGAGAATCTCGTCCTAACATGAGTAAAGTTGAAGGCCTCGTTCATAAAGGATGAGACGGGGGGAGATGGACGATGGTTCGAATGTGTCCCCACAGTCCGTTAGGAACAGGAGTAGAATCTCATCCTAACATGAGCGAAGTTGAAGGCCTCGTTCACAAAGGACGAGACGGAGGGAGAGGCACGGACGACGGTCCGTATGTGCCCCCATAGCCCATTAGGAACAGGAGGAGAATCACATCCTAACGCGAGCAAAGTCGAAGGCCTCGTTCACCTTAGATGAGATGGGGAGAGATGAACGACAGTCCGAATATGCCCCCACAGTCCATTAGGAATAGGAGGAGAACCTTGTCCTAATGCGAGCAAAGGCGCCCGCATCAACCTCGACCAAAGGAGATAAGATCTCCCTCGAGCGACCGGGCCAACCTCGGCTGGAGAGCTTCAACTTCAACCTCGGCTAGGTAAGATCTCCTCCGAGCGACCGGGCCAACCTCGATCGGAGAGCTTCAACTTCGATCTCGGCCAGAGATAAGAACTCTCTCGAGTGACCGTGTCGACCTCGGCTAGAGAGCTTCAACTTCAACCTCGGCCAGAGATAAGATCTCTCTCGAGGGACCATGTCGACCTCGGCTGGAGAGCTTCAACTTCAACCTTGGCCAGAGATAAGATCTCTCCCGAGGGACCGTGTCGACCTCGGCTGGAGAGCTTCAACTTCGACCTCGGCTAGAGATAGGATCTCTCCCGAGCGACCGTGTCAACCTCGATTGGAGATCTTCAACTTTAACCTCAGCCAAAGATAGGATCTCTTCCAAGCGGTCGGGACAACCTCGGCTAGAGATGAGATCGGAGATAATCTCGTCCTGAGATTAGATCTCTCCCAAGCGATCGCATCGACCTCGGCCCAAGATCAGATCTCTCCCGAGCACCCATGTTAACCATGGCCGCAAGAGAAGAGATCTCCCACGAGTCAGCCTCGGCTGCTGAAGACAATGTCGCCCCCGACGAGCTCAACCTCCGATCTCGATCGTAGGAGACGAGGCCTACTTCAACTTTAGTCAGAGATGAGATCTCCCCCGGGCTTCAGCTTCAACATCAAGTTTAGCTGGAGATAAGATCTCCTCCGAGCTTCGACCTGAACCAGCACGGAGCCCAAAAGAAGACTTCGGCAGTCACCTTTTCTGCACTCCCTTTCTTCGAGTTTCAAACTCGGGAGTGGGAGGGCTATTGTTGGGGATAAACCCCGCTCCTATCGAAGTCTAGTTCAATGCTCAGCCTAATGCAACCAGTAGCCATGGAAGAGCTTCAGGGGATGGGTCTTAAGCCAAACTCCTTCAGCTCACCGAAATCCTCAGCGGTCGAGCTTTTTGAACTCCAAGCGGTCAAGCTTTAACGAATTCCTCAGTAGCCGAGCTCCTTTGGACTCCCAGTGGCCGAACTCCTTGGTGGTCGTCCCTCAGCCAAACTTCTCAAGCATCCATCCCTTCAGCCCGTTGAGCTCCTTCAGACTCCTAGCGGCCGAACTCCTTAACGATTGTCCCTTGGCCGAACTCCTCAAGCGGCCGTCCCTTCAGCTGGTCGAGCTCCTTCGGACTCCCAGTGGCCGAACTCCTCAGCAACCATCCATCGATCGGACTTCTCACCGACCGAGCCCCTATCGAACTTCCCAGCGACCGAGGCTTAGTCGCACACCTCCAGCCAGACGCCTATGGGAGCCGAACTTCTTTCGAACTTCCTCTTTAGGAGTTTGAATTCCTCCAAAATGGGCACACGTCGAAGCCCTTCAACCCTTCATTCGATCCCGAGCGGCTCAGCATCAAGATAGCTACAGCCATCACCATCAGTCTGCCGCAAGCGACAGCGACCTGCTGTCAGTCGGCGATGGCTGTCACCCTCAATCTGCTATAGATGGCACCTTTTCATGAGACTGACTCCGCTGAACCTTGAGCAGCCCGCCAGCACGCGGCTATAGCCATCACCATCAAGCTCCGCTATAAAAAGGACCCTCCAGATATGCTAATCTTGGAATCTCAAAAACTCTAATCTCTTTGATCTCTAAGATCTCCTCTTCTTCTTCAAGCTTCGAAACTCATTCTTGAGCACTCCATTCCTGTTGGCCAGAGCTGACTTGATCATCGGAGGATCCTGCCGGAGCCACCCCCCATCGGCTCTGAATGGGACTTTGTTTTGCAGGTCCCCGGTGGCGACCTCATCGGCCTCCACCCCAGCGAATTTTGGCAATGACTAGATTCTGCGTCAACATTGGGTATTGAAAGTTTTGGGCAGGAATAATAATATATCTAGAGAGGGATTGGAATAGTTCCTCTTCTTCATTGGGTTGTCTTGTAAAGGATGATCTCTTGAACTTCTTTTGGTAGTATCCTTTGAATTGTTTTCCAGAGATTGAATCTTCTTGCTTTGATTGTTGGTGATGCATTTCTTATGAGAGTTGGTTGGAATTCTTCATCTAAAGAGAGTACCACAAATCTATTGGGGGAGATTGGAAAAGGAGGGTTGTCATTTTGAAAAAGGGTAGGAACCATTATACTTGGTTTTGGATTAACTTGGGTGTAGAATATTCTCATAAGAATTTTTGGGATTAGATAGAAGATAATTTTTTTTTTTGTAAGATAAAATTGATTGCTGTTTTGGTAAAACTTGCTTTTGAAATTTATGTTGTAGGAAATTGGAACGGAAAATTCTTTTTAGTAGCATTGGAGATTACTTATGGGAATAATACTTTTTTAGTGGTACTTAGAACTCAGACTTCTATAACTAGTTCTTAATTAAGTATGAGTTTTCTATCCAGAAATTCTTTTACTTCCTCATTTTTTCAAGATGAATGAATAAGTGCAGGTAAAGAAAATATCCTGTATGATCAAACTAAGATAGTAATCTCAAAATTCTCAAATTATTACCAAATGAATCTAGAGATTAACATTTTAAATAATATATATATATATAGGATGATGTATTTTTTCTGTAGTATTTCTAAAAAAAGTTATTAGGTTGTGTTGGGGATAAACCCTGCTCCTGCCAAAGTCTAGTTTGATGCTCAGTCTAATGCAACCAGTAGCCATGGAAGAGCTTCAGCGGATGGATCTTGGTCGAACTCTTATAGCCGGCTCAGCCTAATGCAACCAGTAGCCATGAAAGATTTTCAGCGGATGGGTCTTGGCCTAACTCTTACAGCCGATCGAATTGTTCAGCCGATCGAGCTCCTTCAAACCCCTTCAGCCAGTCGAATTGCTTAGCGGTCGAGCTTCTAGAACTCTAAGCGGTCGAGCTTCTAGAACTCTAAGCGATCGGGCTTTAACGGAATTTTCCAGCGCCCGAACTCTTCAGCGGTCATTCCTCGGTCGAACTCCTCAAGCGACCGTCCCTTCAGCCGACCGAGCTCCTTCGGACTCCTAGCGGTCGAGCTCCTTGGACTTTCAGCAGTTGGACTTTAGCCGAACTCAATTGCCAAGCTTCAGTCAGACTCCCACAAGAGCCGAACTCTCTCCGCATCGTCCCAGCCAGGCGCCTACGGGAGCCAAACTCCATCCAAGCTTTCTCTTTGGCCGAATTTCTTCAGGGGCCAGACTTCTCACCGACCGAGCTCCTACCGAACTCCCCAGCGGTCGAGCCTTAACCGTGCACCTCCAGCCAGACGCCTACGAAAGTCGAACTCCTTCCAAGCTTCCTCTTCAGGAGTCCGAACTCCTCCAAAATGGGCACACATCGAAGCCCTTCAACCCTTCATTCGACCCCGAGCGGCTCAATATCAAGATAACTACAGCCATCACCATCAGTCCATCGCAAGCGATAGCGATCTGCTATCAGACGGTGATGGCTGTCACCATCAATCCACTGCAGATGGCACCTTTCCATGAGACTGACTCCGTCGGACCTCGAGCGACCCACCAGCATGCGGCTACAGCTGTCACCATCAAGCTTCACTATAAAAAGGATCCTCCAGATATGCTAACTCTGATCTCTGGACTCTGATCTCTAAGCTCTTCTATTCTTCACCAAGCTTCGAAACTCATTTTCGAGCACTCCATTCTTGTTGGCCAGAGCTGACTTGATCGTCGGAGGATCGTGGTGGAGCCACCCCCCACTGGCTCTGGATGGGACTTTATTTTACAGATCCCCGATGGTGACCTCATCGGCCTCCACTCCAGCTGATTTCGACGATGACCAGAATCTACGTCAACAGATTGGCGCTAGAGGAAGGACACGAATCTCCGAGGTTCTCTTATTCTTAAAGGAGTGCTCGGTGATGATTTCTCTCTTTCCACTCCAGATATCTTTCTTCTTTCTCTTTAGAATTTTTTTCCAAAAAAAAAGATGTCCCCCAGGAGAGCCTCGACCCGACGATCGATGGCCTCCATGGCTCGATCCCGTTCGGATCCATCCGCTCCCACTCCAGCTGATAGGAACACAATGTTATCGTTAAGACATCGTGTTTATCAATTTAATCCGACTTCTTAAAATCATTAAAAATGTATAGATAGCAATGAGTCGGGTCGAATCCAAAGGGAAGATAGTATTTTTAGATTTGAAATCTTTAATTCTTTTGAAAAGAAAAAGAAAAAAATTTGAGTTTTTGGAATTAGGAGTGAAGTCGGAAGATTAAAAATTAAAAAATATAGAAATTTAAACTTGGTACTAAGATCTACTAATTAGATCTTAGCATCTACTTGCAATAAAATAAAAAATAATAATTAAAGTATAGAAATTAAATTATAATAAAAATAAAAAGTAAAAAATTAAAATATAAAAATAAAATTTTTATTAATTAAAATTTTAAAATTTAAATATATAGAATTTAAAAAAAATAAAATAGCTTGATCTCTGATCTTGGATCGACATTGGCAGAAAGATGGTGTAGAAGCTCGGCTCTTCTTCTCGGCACCCATTGCTTCGAAGCAGCCTTTAACCCATAGCCTGGCTTCGCTCTATACCAAAGCTTCACCTTGATCGAAAATGTTGATTTCTGGAGGCCTAGGATCCTTTTTATAGAGCTAGGAGGGCTAGATATTTTTTTCTAAAGGCAATATGGGACTAATAGTCTTTGTAATCATCAAAATACAAAGAAATTTGGATAAAATTTGAATCAAAATAGCTCTAATATGACTCTAGTAAATCTGGCCATTCAATAGGAATCCAACGATCCAAAAATCATCAAAATCAGATGCAGATCAGCCCATATCAGGTTGGATTAAATTTTGACTGTCCAATCACGCGTTGATGGAGGAAATCTGGCCGCAAATCATGCGTCGGGAGTCTTGATCACCGCCAGGAGTATTCTGGACCGTTGGATCTTCATCTCTTGATTTTTTGGCCATCAGATTGTGCCAGATCGCTGATAGAATTTGAATCAAGCCTGAAAATCACCACCGCCGTCCGATCTTGATCGCAATCAACCACAGTCGTTCGATCGCGCAATTACTGTTCCCATGGATCGTGTGAACCGACCGCATCGCACACCGTAGTCAATCAGTGCTCTTGTCGTTAGGTGAAAAGACCAAAATACCCTATGAGCCGCGATAAATTTCTGTGGATTCTTTAAGGGTCTAGGTCCGCCACGTGGCAATCTCTGATTCGTCGGTTTCTGCTGAGCTGATGGTCCGCATCTGGATTATGGACTGACTGATGGCTTCAATGGCTGAGTCGACTTTGATGGCTTGGCTTGGCTTGGTGGCTCGGCTTATGGAGCCGGCTGAGCCATTTTTTTTATTTAATTTTTATTTATTTTATATCTTTAAAAATTCATATCTTTTCCATTTTAGCTCTATTTTACTTAAAATTTATTTCCTTATGATAAAAAAAATGAGCTCTTTCTATTAATAATAAAATTTTATTTTTTAATTTTTATTATTTTTTAATTAATTTTTTAATTAATAAAAATATAAATTTTTTAAAAATTATATATAAATTGATTAATAATTTTTAAAAATTAATATAAATTAATTAATAAATTAATACTTTTATTGATAAATTTATGATGCTTATCACACCCCCCAACTTAAGCTTTGCTCGTCCTCGAGTAAAGAAAGAATTTAGTTTTAAATACCTTTTAACTTTAGAGTTTCAAATTTTACCTAAGCAATTTTCAAAATGGCCATTGATATTCAGTAGAGCTTAAATGAGATATATCATTGGGGTATTAATACTTATCAATAGAAAAATTAAGTAAAGAACATTAAATTTTTTAGAATTTTTTTTAAATTATCCTATCTTTATCTCTGATTTGTCTAAACTTTCATATAGGCAAGTATATTGCTACTTCCGTCCTTCATTTATTAATTTTTATTTTCACATTGCCCACTTTTTGATGCAAATATCATTGCTTACTTAGGCAACGGGATCCGATTACTCGGTGGAAAACCAATGTTCTTGTTTTTATTATTATTATTAACATTGTACCACTATTGAGTGTCTTAACTCCTTAAGTTTTTTATTTGATCCATGTAGCGAGTCTTGGGCCAATGACTTCCAAATCAGTTGGCTTTAGGGCACTAGGTATAGAATACCCCTCAGGCTTACTAGCTCGAATCAAATAGGCTACGAGTTAAGACTAGCTTTACAATGAGCTTCTTTGCCCTTCCCACCTTTTGATGCGAAACTCAATGCTTGCTTAGGCAAAAAGACCCGGTTACTCAGTGAGAAGTACTTGAAAACTATTTTATTAAAATAAATTTTTATATGAAGAAACATATAGTTACTCTATACAAGCCTATAAAAAGTAGACTTTTCTTTGGTACTAATAGAAATAATTAGAAATGCTCCAAGAAAAAACTTTTTATGTTCTAGACTTAACTCTTTATTGAATTTTCTTAATACTTGATTCCTCAATATCTCATAGATTCTCTAATCTGTGCATCAATTTTCTTTTAAAAATGCTCAGTTTAATTCGATTTTTAAGCATAATCAGGTGTCTAAATACTAACTTTTTCGAGGATTTAAAATTTTTAAAATTTTTATTTTTCTCTCCCCCCAACTTAATCGACATTATTCTCAATAGAGAAGAAAAAATAAAGGGTGTAATAAAGAATATGAAAGAATACACCTAACTTAGTATATTTTTGGTCCAGCACATGCCTTTAAAAATTTGAGCTTTCCCTCCAACTTATTCAAATTATCCTAAAAAGAAAATAAACTAAAAAGATAAATTAGATAAAAACTAAATATTGGGTTGCCTCCCAACAAGCACTAAGTTTACCGTCTTCAGCCAGACACAATGTAGCTTATTATCTTGTGTCGAATATTGGATTGACAAATTTCAATGGTTTTGGATTGCCAATCTCAGAAAGATGATTTATAATCCTATTATTGATATATTCACTATTAATTTTAGGGATATAATTTATGATTCCATTCTCAGACCCATGTTTATTAAGAATTTCTCCTATTTGTTCTTCTAAAATGCTCATGAATGGAGTTTTTGTATTAGGAGTTAAGTTTGATTCAATGGGTGCTGGAATGGTGACTAAAGACGATTTTAATTCTGGAGGTAAATTAATATGATCTTGCTTAAACAACTTCATTGATATTTCATTACATGCCTCTTGATTTTTGTAAGAAGAATCGACTTCTAGGGTTAAAGGGAATAGGACATTAGGTTTATAAGTCTCGGATAAATCATTTATTCTCTTTTTTTCTATTTCTGTCTCATTTAAATTAGAACTAGCATCAGTACTAATTCTTGGCTCGGATTCTTCTATGTGGTTAGTCTCAGTACTAACCAATTTCTTTAAATTTTTATTTTGGCTAGCATCAGTACTAGCCTCTCTCACCTAGTCTTGGTATGGGTCCATAAGAATCCTATAGCTTTTAAGTTTAGGAATTACTTTGGCATTCTCAAATTGGGGATTCTTAGGTGAGACATTAAATTGATAACTTGATCCAAGTGATTGGTGGACATTAGATGGGTTGTTTGAAATTGGTAGGTTTGGTAGTTGATCTAGTTCTCTCCTCATGTTAGACTCAACTAATTATCGTATTTGAGCTTCTAGTCTAGCGATAGATTGCTGTTGAGTCAGAATCAATTGTTGAAGTTGGTTAAATCTATCATCAGCTAGATTGGTCTGTTGAGGAGGTGGGTATGAGGGTTGATTATAATATGATGGCTAGGTAAACTGACTAGGCTGGCCATTATTATAGGCATAGTTTTGGTATTGGAGCCTATTTTGATAGTTTTGGATAGGTAACATTTGGATTTGAGCCTGAGTTTGTTGGGATGTCCAAGAAAAATTATGGTGGTTGGTCTAATCTGGATTATATGAATTTAAAAATAGGTCATTAATCGACTTGGAGTAGTCTTGAGCAACTTATTTTTGGATAAAAGATGGAAATTGTGCAGCCGTAGGATATTCACTCATGTGATGGGTTGGGCTAGCACAGATTGAATAATTCTCCTGATAATTAGAAGATGATGTAAATTGTGCAGGAGATTGTTGACCTAGGATTAGGAGTTGATCTATTTTCTGAGCAAGAAGATCAACTTTATCTAATTTTTGGACTATTAGATTCAGATTAGCCATTTGATTATTATGTTTAATGTGAATCAACCATTCAATTAAGTTCAACTAAATCAGAAAAAGCGATTTTCTATCGTGCATGTATTAGTGTAACCCTAATGTATGGTTCAAAAATTTTTTTTTAGAATATTTTTTTTTAATTTTTTATTATTATTATTTTATTATATTAAAAATTATTTTTTTAATTATTTTATTTATTAATTTTAATTTAATTTAATTTAATTTAATTATCATTTTAAATATTTTTTTAGTTAGTTTAATTTTTATTTTATTTTATTTTATTTTATTTTTAGAGGAGTAAGGAGAAAGAAAGAAAAGTTCTAAAGAAGAGGTCCTAAGGAGTCCTAGAACTAAGAAGAAAGAAAAGAATTAAGTTTAATTAGATTTAATGTTGGTTAGCAATCAAGTTGGTCAATCAATCCTGACTAAAGGTTATCCTAAATCTAGACAGCTCCTAACCGCCAAGGTCACCTTCAAGCCCTCCAAGTGTAGGATTAGCCAATCAACTAGCCAGATAAGTGTAAGGTCAGTGGGAGTCCCCCCGTTGCTTGTCTTAGACCCTAATTATGCTTGGTCAGGTAAGCGAATGGAATCAATTAGAAACCACCTTCCTTCGAGCCCAGTCATCCCTGAACCACTTTTCTAGACACCAGTCAAATTGACTTATCCTAACTCGATTCAACTCTTAGGATTTCTTATCCTATTGAGCTCGAGTTCCTAGGGTTGATGTCTAATTAATTTTAATTTAAAGACTTAGGTCAATGCAGGATGTTGGTTGGTTGTTTGTGGGCTAAGAAAGGGTTATCAAATTCTCACCTTATCTTGTTTAATTGGGTTGTACCCTTAATTTGGTTTAATATGGATATGCACAAAAAAAAAAAATTCAATCAAAGGGTTCTATGCAATTTAGACTAGATGCATGCAACTAACTGAATTATGAAAGGCTTACCTTGCCTCCCGCAATCACCAAAAAAAATAAAAAATAAAAAAAAATAAAAATAAAACTAATATGATGCATGCTCTAAGCAGTTAAGATTTCTAATCTTATCATGAGATTTTTAATTAGATTTAAATAAATATTTTTTAAAATTAATTTAAAAATAAAATAAAAAAAATAAAAAAAAACTTGATGCATTTGTCGAAATTATTTTTAATAAATCAAAGAAATCAAAATCAAAAATCAAAAATATTCTCTGGCAATAGCACCAAGAATTTGATAGGAATGCGATGTTGTCGTTAAGACACCGTGTTTATCAGTTTAATCCGACTTCTTAAAATCATTGAAAATGCGTAGATAGCAGTGAGTCAGGTCGAATCCATAGGAAAAGATAGTATTTTTAGATTTAAAATCTTTAATTTTTTTGAAAAGAAAAAGAAAAATATTTAAGTTTTTAAAATTAGGAGTGAAGTCGGAAGATTAAAAATTAAAAAATATAGAAATTTAAACTTGGTACTAAGATCTACTAATTAGATCTTAGCATCTACTTACAATAAAATAAAAGGTAATAATTAGGTATATAAATTAAATTATAATAAAAATAAAAAATAAGAAATTAAAATATAAAAATAAAATTTTTATTAATTAAAATTTTAGAATTTAAATACATAAAATTTTAAAAAAATAAAGTAGCCTGATCTCTGATCTTGGATCGGCATTGGCAGAAAGATGGTGTAGAAGCTCGGCTCTTTTTCTTGGCATCCATTACTTTGAAGCAGCTTTTAACCCATAGCCTGGTTTCGCCCTGTACCAAAGCTTCATCTTGATCGAAGATGTTGATTTCTGGAGGCCTAGGATCCTTTTTATAGAGCTAGGAGGGCTGGATATTTTTTTCTAAAGGCAATATGGGACTAATAGCCTTTGTAATCGTTAAAATACAAAGAAATTTGGATAAAATTTGAATCAAAATAGCTCTGATATGACTCTAGTAAATCTGGTGGAATCTAGCCATTTAATAGGAATCCAACGGTCTAAAAATCATCAAAATCGGATGCAGATCAGCCTAGATCAGGTCGGATTAAATTCTGACCGTCCGATCGTGCATTGATGGAAGAAATCTAGCCACAAATCATGTGTCGGGAGTCTTGATCACCATCGGAAGTATTCTGGATCGTTGGATCTTCATCTCTTGGTTTTTTGGCCATCGGATGGTGCCAGATCGCTGATAGAATTTGAATCAAGCCTAAAAATCACCACCGCCATTCGATCTTGACCGCAATCAACCATAGCCGTTCGATCGCCCAATTACTGTTCCCATGGACCGTGTGGACCAACCGCACCACACACCGCAGCCAATCAGCGCTCTTGTTGCTAGGTGAAAAGACCAAAATACCCTATGAGCCGCGATAAATTTTTGTGGACCCTTTAAGAGTCTAGGTCCGCCACGTGGCAATCTTTGATTCATCGATTTCTGCTAAGCTGGCGGTCCACGCCTGAATCGTGGACCGACTGATGGCTTCAATGGTTGAGTCGGCTTGGCTTGGCTTGGTGGCTCGGCTTACGAAGCCGACTGAGCCATTTTTTTTTATTTAATTTTTATTTATTTTATATCTTTAAAAATTCATATCTGGTCGAGGTTGGCATGGTCGTTCGGGAGAGATCCTATCTCTAGCCGAGGTCAAAGTTGAAGCTCTCCAGTCGAGGCTAGCTCGGTCACTCGGAGGAGATCTTATCTCCTTTGGCCGAGATTGATGCGGGCGCTCGCATTAGGATGAGGTTCTCCTTCTGTTCCTAACGGGCTATGAGGGCACATTCGGACTGTCGTCCGTCTCCTTCCATCTCGTCTAAGGTGGACGAGGCCTTCGACTTTGCTCGCATTAGGACGAGGTTCTCCTTCTGCTCCTAACGGGCTGTGGGGGCACATACGGACCGTCGTTCGTGCCTCTTCCCCTATCTCGTCCTTTGTGAATGAGGCCTTCGGCTTTGCTCGCGTTAGGACGAGGTACTGCTCCTATTCCTAATGGGCTGTGGGGGCACATTCGGACTATCGTCCGTCTCCCCCCATCTCGTTTAAGGTGAACGAGGCCTTCAACTTTGCTCGCATTAGGACGAGGTTCTCCTCCTATTCCTAACGGACTGTGGGGGCACATACGGACCGTCGTCCGTGCCTCTCCCCCCATCTCGTCCTTTGTGAACGAGGCCTTCGACTTTGCTCGCGTTAGGACGAGGTCCTTCTCTTGTTCCTAATGGGCAACTATCGATTGCTTCTTCCCGGCAATGCATTCCCGAATTCCTTGTGTTTCAGGGTCATGGTAGCGTTATTCCTCTGCGTTTCTTCATGTGGACGACCTTTTCTATCTCATGCTAGGCTCCTCAATTTGGAGCAAGCTCTTGGCTTTGTCGTTGGGAGACGACGAATCGCCGATGTACCAAGCTCCTCTCTGGATAATGTTGATGATGCCGTGAGATTGCCAACCTTGTCATTTCTGGTTATGGCAGTGCCCTTGGCCGATCTTCTCCTGCTTTAGGCTGGCCTCGAAGGAATTTACTCGGCCGCCCCTTTCTGATGAGCTCCTCAATTTTGTCTCAGAGCTGCATGCATTCTTCAGTGTCGTGACCGTGGTTGCGATGGTAGAGGCAGTACTTGCTTCGATCGTGCTTGTTTGGGGAAGACCGCAACCCTTCTGGTCTTGATAGTTGGTGAGAATTTGAGTTCGAGGAGCATTGAGGGGGGCGTGGTCGTGGGACCTTTCGGGAGGAGGGCTTCTTCGTGCCCTTCTATCGGGGCTTCCTCGATGGTGAGCTCAAAAAGTTTGGGCCTTGCTCGCATTGGGGAGATCGTGGATGCTGCCGAACTTCATTCCATCTTCTTCTGAAACCTACGGGAGAACTTCATGCCCCTTTGTCGGGGCTTCCTTGGTGACATACTCGAGCGGGAGTTCGGCCTCACTTGCACCGAACTTCATTCTGATGATGAGGTTTGAGGGGGGAGTTCGGTCTTGCTCGCACCAAACTTCGTTCCGATGATGAGGTTTGAGGGGGGGAGTTCGGTCTTGCTTGCACCGAACTTCATTCCGATGACAAGCTTCGAGGTGGAGTTCGGCCTCACTTGTGCCGAACTTTATTCCACGGGAGAACTTCATTCCGCCCTCGCTTGCGCCGAACTTCATTTTGCTTTCCCACAAAAGCTTCCGCGGCAGGACTTCATTATCCTTTGTTGGGGCTTCCTCGATGATGAGCTTTGAGGTGGAGTTCGGCCTTACTTACGCCGAACATCATTCCGTGGGAGAACTTCATTCCGCCCTCGCTTGCGTCGAACTTCCTGCTTCTTTTGTCCGGACTTCCTTGACAACGAGCTCGAGGGGGAGCTCGACTTTCCTTGATGATGAGCTTCGAGGTCGTGGACGTGGCCGAACTTCATTCCGCCTCCTTGGATGCGGTCGAACTTCATTCCGCCTCCTTGGCAGAGAAGATCGAACGATAGCTCACGCTTTCAATGTACCCCGCTAGTTAAGGGAGTCCGCTACCATCATCCGAGAGGCCTCCCTGCGTTCGGGCGATAATTTCGGCCTGCGCCAGCATGTCGGCAAAGTCACGACAAGACCTCCGCTATATGGGATAGAACACAGGACTCTTCCTCTTTTCCAAAAGATTAACAGTAAGTGCTTACATCATTCCTCTGAGAGAGAATCCGCCCTCAAAAACATGCCTGCTCTTTCTGATGCTTCTACATCTAAGATCTCCTCTTCATGCTTCAAGCTTCGAGAAGCTGCGACCATTTCTGACTGGTCCAGGTCTCGAACCTCCAGTGCAGTAGTATTAAATCGGGTGATGTAAGCCTGGATGAGTTCCCCCACCTTCTTCCTAATAGCCATTAAGAAATTCGAACCTCGACGTGGATGCCGACTACTGACGAAGTGGGCCACGAACTGTTGACTCATCTGGTCAAACGATAAGATGGTACTCGGCTTGAGTGTCGAGTACCAGTTCCTGGCGGTCCCTTTAAGGGTAGAGAGGAAAGCCCAGCACAGGATAGAGTTTGGCGCGCTATGGAGCAACATCGTTATCCGAAAAGCTTCCAAGTGGTCGATCGAATCGATGGTCCCATCGTAGCTCTCGAACTGTGGGAGTTTGAAGTTCGGCAGAATCAATTCCTGCATGATTTTCTATGAAAAAGGAGGGTCAGTGCAGATGTCATTACCGCATGAGGAGGGAGTGTGATGGAGTTCTTCGATTCATCGGTGTTGGGGATAAACCCCGTTCCTACCGAAGTCAAATTCAATGCTCTACCTAATGCAACCAGGAGCCGCGGAAGAGCTTCAACGGACGGATCTTAGCCGAACTCCTACAGTCGATCGAACTACTTAGCGATCGAGCTCCTTGGACTCCTAGCAGTCGGGCTTTAGCCGAACCCCCAGTGGCCGAGCTCCTTAGAACCCATTCAGTCAGTCGAACTATTTAGTGGCCGAGCTTTTCGAACTCCCAGCGTTTGAGCTCCTTTGAACCCATTCAGCCGACCGAACTGCTTAGTGGCCGAGCTCCTTGAACTCCAAGCGATCGGGCTTTAACGAAATCTCCCAGCGCCCGAACTCCTCAGCGATCGTCCCTCGGTCGAACTCCTCAAGCGACCGTCCCTTCAGCCGATCGAGCTCCTCCGAACTCCTCTACAGTCGAGCTCCTCCCAAGCTTTCTCTTCGACCGAACTCTCCTACAAGTCCAAACTCCTCTGGATGAACTGTCACCATCAGTCTGCAACAGACGACAAGATCGGTCGATATGGCCGCCACTACTGACGCCACCACTCTCTCTATAACCAATCCCATGAGGCCCATGACCTGCCAGTATGGCTGTCACTATCCACCTGACGATACCTTCCTCTCTGTACCGAACTCCATGCGGCCCCAACGGCTCTCTATCGGGCGGTATGGCCATCACCATCAACTAAGCTCCACCTATAAAGGACCCTCCAGATACGCTAACCTCTAATCTCTCTGATCTCTAAGCTCTCCTCTCCTTCTCTAAGCTCAACGGAACTCTTTCCGAGCACTCCATTCCTGTTGATCGGAGCTGACTTGATCGTCGGAGGGTCCTGCCGGAGCCACCCCCCCACACCGGCTTCGGACCGAACTTTATTTCTCTGATCTCTAGCTCTCCTCTCCTTCTCTAAGCTCAACGGAACTCTTCC
Organism: Cocos nucifera; assembly: GCA_006176705.1. Taxonomy (NCBI): domain Eukaryota; kingdom Viridiplantae; phylum Streptophyta; class Magnoliopsida; order Arecales; family Arecaceae; genus Cocos; species Cocos nucifera. The sequence goes on from QRFJ01001282.1 coordinate 1,176,398, forward strand.
CGAGCACTCCATTCCTGTTGATCGGAGCTGACTTGATCGTCGGAGGGTCCTGCCGGAGCCACCCCCCACACCGGCTTCGGACCGAACCTTATTTTGTAGGTCTCCGGTGGTGACCTCATCGGCCTCCACTCCAGCGGATTTCGGCGATGACCAGATTTTGCGTCAACAGATTGGCGCTAGAGGAAGGGCAACCCCAAACCTCCGAGGTTTCCTTATTCTTAAAGGAGTGCTCGACGATGATCTCTCTCCCTCTCTGGAGATCCGTTCTTCCTCACTAGAGTTCTTTCCCGAAGAGAAAATGCCTCCCAGGAGAGCTTCGACTCGACGATCGGCAACCTGCACACCAGATCCATCTATTCCTGTTTCAGCCCCGGCAGCCCAGGTTCCACATGAAGTCATCATAGACGTGGAGTAGTTCAATCTGCTAGTCAGGATCGTGGCCCTGTCGAGATGATGCTGGCCGTGCGACAACCTCCGACGGAGACTTTGCCAGCAAACCCGCCATGAAGATGCGAGGAACCGGCCTTAAGAAAAAGCATTTGGGCATACCAATCGCCCTTAGGAAGGAGAAACGGAGAGCAGAAGTTCTCCCACAGAAGGTTTCACAAGGAGGTCGGAACGAAGTTTAGTGGAAGCGAAGCCGAACTCCCCCTCGAAGCTCATCATCAGAACGAAGTTCGGCGGAAGCAAAGCCGAACCCCCCCTCAAAGCTCATCGCTCAAGTCAGGCCGAACTCCCCCCATCTCGAGTATGTCATCAACGAAACCCCCTGCAAAGAATTCATAGGAGGTGGAGTGAAGTTCGGCAGCTCAAGCAAAGCTGAGCTCCCCCTCGAGCTCATCGTCAGGAAGTCCGAGCAAAGAAGCAAGAAGTTCCCCCACAGATAAGAAGTTCCCCATAGAAGGTTTTGCAAGGAGGCGGCAATAAAGTTCGACCACGTCCAAT
>QRFJ01001283.1:0-17703 GCA_006176705.1 Cocos nucifera
ATAAAGGATGCTTCACCTAGGTCTTTCATGGAGAATTTCTTTGACAACCATATTTTGACTGTTGTCAACATGGGAATATCATTTCCAATAAGGAGGATGTCATCCACGTACAATACGAGGAAGACAACAGTGCTCCCACTGACCCTTTTTGAAACATGGGTTCCTCTTCATTTTTGATGAAACCAAACTTTTTGATCACATCATTGAAACGAGTGTTCCAGCTCCGAGATGCTTGCTTAAGTCCATATATGGACCTTTGCAGCTTGCAAACCTTGTGATCAGTATCACTGGATGTGAAACCTAGCGGCTGTTCCATATAGATATCTTCCTCAAGATATCCATTTAAGAATGCCATTTTCACATCCATTTGCCATATTTCATAATCGAAATAGGCTGCAACGGCAAGCAATGTGCGGATGGATTTTAGCATAGCTACTGGGGAAAAGGTATCCTGATAGTCAATGCCTTCGCATTGACTATAACCTTTTGCCACCAGTCTAGCCTTGAATGTCTCCACATTCCCATCTGCACCAATCTTTCTCTTGAAGATCTATTTACACCCAATAGGTACTATACCTTCTGGTGGATCTACCAAGGTCCAGACTTGGTTTGAGTGCATCGAGTCAATTTCTGACTTCATTGCCTCTAGCCATTTCTCGAAGTCGATATCTGATATCGCCTCGTTGTAGGTTTTGGGATCATCACCATGAGCACCATTACCTACGAGGAATATTTTCTCTACTTCCTCTGAAATAATACCTAAGTATCTTTCAGGAGGATGAAAATCTTTTCGATCTACGAGGTGGAGGAGGTAGTGTTCTTATTGGCTCAACCTGATTTGGTTCCAATTGGTCCTTAGCTCGTTGTACTTGTGAGACTTTCTCATCAAGCTTAATCTGCTTTCCAATGCCGCTATCTTGAATAAACTATTTTTCAAGAAAGATGGCATGTCGACTCACAATCACATTGTGGTCTTCTGGAATGTAGAAATAGTATCCTAATGACTCTTTAGGATATCCTATGAATCGAGCTCTAAAGGACCTAAACTCTAACTTGTCCGCTTGTTGTCTTTTGACATGAGCCGGACAACCCCAAATTCTGAGATGACTCAGACTTGGTTTCTTACCATGCCATATCTCATACGGTGTGGTAGGAACGGTTTAGAGGGAATCCTATTCAGTAGATAAATTGAAGTTAACAATGAATGTCCCCAAAGAAAATCAGGAAGGTCTGTGAAGCTCATCATGGATCGGACCATATCCAATAGAGTCTGATTTCTCCGTTCTGAAATCCCATTGAGTTGAGGTAGTTCCTGGTGGAGTCCATTGAGAGACTATGCCATTTTTCTTAAGATAGTCTAGAAATTTTCGGCTAAGGTATTCACCTCCTCGATCTGATCGAAGAACCTTAATGGGTTTTCCAGTTTATTTTTCTACTTCATGTCTGAATTCTTTGAACTTTTCAAAAGCTTCAGACTTGTGTCTCATAAGATACACATACCCATACCTAGACAGATCATCGGTAAAGATAATGAAGTAGACAAAATTGCCTCTAGCCGGCACATCAAATGGGCCGCACACATCAGTATGTACTAGGGCAAGGAGATCTGTGGCCCTTTCCCCATGTCCTAACAAAAGGGAGTTTAGTCATTTTGCCTTGAAGACAAGATTCACAAGTTGGATATGACTCAAAAGTCAATGGACTCAATAGCCCATTTTTCTCCAATTTGTTGATCCTATCTTCTGCTATATGACCTAATCTCAGGTGCCATAGATATCTGTCGTTTGGACTATCCCTAGGTCGTTTGGCATTCACGTTTTGCTCGATAGTTAGAACAGGTACATCAATATGTAGCTGATAAAGACCATTAATAAGAAAACCATTTGCAATTTTATTTTTCTTTCATAAAGAATGTTACAATGGTCCTTAAAGAAGGTAATCACATAGCCTTCTTGTGCTAAGCATGAAACAGAAATCAAATTTCTGCTAGCTGCAGGCACATAATAACAGTCTTTCAAAACTAAGTCTAAACCAGATGGTAATCGAAGAGGGTATGTTTCCACCGCCACTGCAGCAACTCTTGCTCCATTACCGATGCATAGGATCATGTCTCCATCCCTCAGCCTCCTGCTATCCTCAAGATCCTGCATGAAAGTGCACAGATGAGCACTAGAACCAGAGTCAAGCACCCAACTGGATGCAGAAGAAACCGTAAGGTTAGACTCAATAACGAGCATACCTCCAGAAGGACCTTCCTTCTTGTTCTTCAGGGTGGCCAGGTAAGTAGGGCAGTTTTGCTTTCAGTGGCTGTCGCTGTTGCAATGAAAATACTTTTCTTTAGCAGCGACTTTCATCTTCGGCTCTGCCTTCTTCTTCTTTCTTCCTTCCATCTTTTGCTTTTTCGCAGACTTTTTTTTCTTTCCATAAGACTTTTTTTTGAAAGAAGTCCATTCCATAGCAAGAACTGAGCCTTTAGAATCTTTCATAGAAAGCTCAGCGGTGACCAGCATGTTCATTAATTCGGCCAAGAAATTTTGAAGTTTATGCATGTGGTAATTCATGATGAATTGCCCATATGCATCAGTCAAGGATTGCAGAATAATATCGTTCTGCAGATCCAAGTCTAACTTCACACCGAGCTTCTCAAGCTCTTCCATATCCTTGATCATCATCAGACAGTGATCTTGGACTGACTGCCCATCATGCATCTTAGCCTTAAAAAGTCATTTCGTGACTTGATACTTGGCTGCGCGACTCTGTTCACCAAACATCTCCTGCAGGTGAGCCAACATTTGGCGAGCAGTTCCAATATCTTCATGTTGGCGCTGGAGCTCATCAGACATCGAGCCCAACATGTAATATCTGGCCTTATTATCTTCGTCTATCCATTTTTCTAGAGACGCTCTCTGTTCAGTGGATGGACGGACTGGTAAGGTGGGAGGATCCTGGTCCAATACATGGGTTAACTTCTCGAAATCCAAAATAATTTTGTAGTTTCTGAGCCAATCTTTATAATTGGGTCTGGTCAGTCTATGTGTGTCCAGGATACGTGCTAATGGATTGGGACGCAGACATTTTCCTGTAGAGAGTCAAAGATTCTAGTTAGATACTATAATTATGACTTGACCAATTTATTTAAGAATTTTATTTTTAAATAAATTAGCTTCCACTATTTTCTTGGATCCCTACACTTTCCTCTGTAGAGATGCGAAAAATCTCCATGATTAATGATTTCTAGTGGGTGGTGCGGTCTCACCAACTGACTCATCACCTCACCTAACAGTTATTGGTGATGGGTTAGCCAATGAGTGAACAACTCTTGTTCAATGATTCTCTAATCATGGTGCACCCAAACTTGGTCTCTAATTCATGAATCTCACCGTATCCGGAATATTGATCCACTCCTTAGTTAAGTCAGACCCACCATTTGCACAGACTGGATTCCTAATTGAGTCTCTCATCGTATCCGTATCCAAAATATTGAGCCCAACTCATCCTCCAGCCCATAGCATCCAATGCCTAATAGACATGGTTGCATCTTTTCGGTGCAACTGAGCCACTGTATCCAGCCGAGAACAATCAACCCCGGGAAGGGTCCGCACATCTACAATGGTGGAAGACCTCAGACTTAATCTTTTCTTAGGGAGAATTGATTTAGGTCTCATTAAACTAGACTTGTCATAGTCATAACAATTATGACTAACCTAGTGGCATGGGTTAGCTCGGATTATTGACCACCTCAGATCAGAACTGTGTCAACAGATATGGCCAGGTAAGTGAGATCGGTGGAAGGGATATGCCATTAACTCGTACAAGAATGCATTCAGGTCGAGTAGCTTCCAATTAAAAACCAGTCGATCGTATGTGCCAAACTTACCTTAGACACCAAATTGTTGAGCCAGAACCAATTGGATTAGCCTACAATCCAGACTCTAACCTCTGAGCCTAATTAGGTCTTGCTTGATCGTGACTCAATCTTGACCCAGACTTAATCCTATTAGGCTGGTCAATTTAAGCATTGTTGATCCCATCTAACCAACTCTTGATTCGGTTTGATCAACTGCTTAGACCTAATTGAGCTATCCCAAGCTCAAACCCAGTATTATGAATATGTCTTAGATCTAAAATTCTTAATTTTAGACCTAATTTATATTCTATAATCTTAATTCTTAATTAAGTAGGGTTCATAAATAAAATATGCACAATAAATCCTAGGTTTCAGGATCTAGGATTTTGCAGAAAGTAAGTTTTGAATTTCTGATTAAGGACGAACGTCGCAGCATCCCCTACACATCATAAGAACACCCCATCGGATGAGAGGAGAGGGCCTTTAAACCCTTCTTCGTTCTTATGACCGGATGGCCAAGAGGAATGCCTTAATCAGGAACATGTAATACTACAAAACAGTTTTAGATCTATATCATATATCTCATATACAAATTAGATCTAATCATAGGCATATTTTGCATACATCTCATGTATCAAATCATGCATGTTTTTAGATCTAAATTATCTCATAATAATCTAAAAAATTAGATTTAAATTGATCTCATCAAAATAAACTCTAATCTAGATAACTTATGTAGAACTATTCTACAACTAGTCTAGACATGCATCAATCATATCTCATATGATGTTTAAAATTAAATAATTTTTATTTATTATTTTTTAGATATTATTATAATAATTATAATATTAAAAAATAGTAAATAAATAGATTTAAAATATAATTTAATTAAATTAAATTGAAAACATGCAAGACTATTCTATAGAACTATTCTATTTTAGAACTAGTCATGCATATTTTCTAATCTTAGATCCAAATCATTTAATTTTAATTTTTTCTGATTTCAAATTTGATCACATCTCATGTGACATCTAAAATCATATATTTTTTTATTAAAATAAATTTAAAATTAAATCTAAATACTTTAGAACCATGGCTCTGATATCAGTTGAAGAAAAATTCTGATTTCTTGGATCAGGTTCGTTCAGATCTGATCGGATCCAGAGATATATTTTAAAATTTTTTTTTAATCCTAATCAGATCTAGAATATTTTATATCTAATTTTTATTTTTTTAATAATAAAAATAAAATCTAAATAAATTAAATTAAATTTAATTTATCTTAATGTAGGGTAATTCTATTATTCTTTGATGATCTTGTAAGCAGCGGAAGGTTCTGGATCTAGCTATGTAAGTGCCTGGCCTCTATCAGTATTCACTCGAGTTGGATCTGAAGATTTTTTTCTTCTCTATCACGTCTCCAAAAATCAGATATGGATCTGATCTGAAGGATCTTCAAAACACCTTTCGAAGATCAGCAGTTATTCTTTGCAGCAGCGCAGCCTTCTAGCTTTCTATCGCCTTTCTCTCATTTAGATTGTACCAACTAAGATCCCAAACACCTTTGGGCATGGAGAAGAGAGGGAGAAGATGGACTTGGCGTGGAGGAGGAGAAGAGAAATAGCCTTGGGGCGTGGGAATTTTCAATTGATTTCAGATTCTCCTTGAGTTGGGCGCAGGATCTTATTTATAGACTATGCATGGTCCAACTCCTCTTCTTCCCAACCAATCACAATCCTTTATGAAATCAGATCTAAATCTAATTGATGAAAATAGAGTCCCTTGGATTCCTCCTTAGATGGTGCCTAAGACCAGTCAAACTTGGTTCTTAGGAGAAGTCTAATGAGAATCCAAAAAGGAGATAGAGTCCCTATCCAACAGAGACTCCTGGGCGCCTCCTGCTTGGGCACACGCCAAGGGTGGCGTGCGCCCTCCTCCTTGCCAGGTTCTGGCAGGGGGATAAGCCCCCACCAGCTCTCCAATAGGTGCGAGACACATAGACAGAAGTCAAAGTATCAATGGTCAATATTTGACCAGTCAAAGATCAATATTTGACCAAAGTCAAAGGACGAGAAATGGTAGGTGACCAAAAATGGCAGGTATTATTTTACAAAATAAGACAACCCTTTTCTGACCTGGACAGACTCCAGTCAGACCAAGTGAAGGCCTCTGATTGAGCACAAACTCCTTTGGCTCAGTCAGGACAACTATTTATGATAGTAAAAGAAGAATGTTAGGTTCAATCAAGTGCTAGCACGATTTTCTTGAACCTAATTGAATCTCATTCAGATCAATTGAACTGGATCAGTTCAATTGATGATCACCAGATTCAAACCCTTGTTTGTGTGATCCAGTTAGGTTCAGTTCTATATGGTAATGGGATATGTCATGATCTCTATCATCGACATCATCGAAACTCCTTTCGATGGATCAGAACTCTTCTGATTCGAACAGCTAGAATGATCGATCATCTAAATCATTCTAATTGCTCCCAAAATCCACCAGTGACACCTAGCAGTATATGGTGGCAACCCATCAGAGCTGAATGCGAACCTCTTGGTGCAGCTACCTATGTGATTAAGTTCTTCTATCTTGAGCCCCGATCAGATTAGGGTTAAGGTGAACTCATCAAACCCTAGTTTCTGTCATATGATGTAATCATTCGATTCAAGTCCGATGTGAAAACCTAAATAGAAACTCTTTCTATTATTTCACTCTACCATGGCCATGGGCTTCTGGACTTGATTCTCATGATCATCATAGGGCTGCTCCTCTACCACCGAGGTAGATAGATTCCATCTTGATGCAATCCAGTTCCTACAATGAACATGCTATAGCCAACATACACCTCAGGGTTCCGTATGGCTAGGAGACCGAGTAATGGTGTAGTCAAACTATAACACCCTCAAGGTGAACTGTCGATGCACCTCAGATCAAAGAACCAGACACACCACTGCAGCATTGAGTCAGTCATTGACGAGAAGGTAGACTTCCTAATGACTACTCGAGGTGGTCACGCTCAGTGCCCTCGTTCTCTAATGAGTACCTGTACTCTCGCTCCGGTGTCTCCACACCGTAGACTCAAGACTCATCTACTAAAGAGAAGCGATTGTACACCAACCTTCCAGATCAATCACCATCCTTGTGATGATCCTATGGTCGGAAGCATTTTATGAGTTAATAATGATTATTCATGTCTTAAATTTTCAACTCTTGAAAATATGAATTATTATTACCATTAACTCAAAGGATGTATCACAGATACTAAATACACATATGTGATAGAGAATAACCCATTTTATTGATTATAGTCAAAATTATAATTTTGCTCCTAGAAGTGTATTACAAGTGTCAGCTAATTCTGGCTTCTAGGGCACATATATCTAATAGACTCATGTCGATAGTTTTAGTTATATTTGTAATCATGGATAGGTCTTGTGTCAGATAAATGATGCAATGACTTCCATGATTCAGAATGATCAATACTATTGGACCAAGTCAATTCTGAGGTACTGTCCATGGATCATATATTTTTCAAAATCATAGCCATGTACTATATTTTCTATTATTCAGCTCGAGAGTCATTTTTAAAAGTAAAATATTTTTAAAATTTTAGAATCCTAATTAATGTTGCCCAAGTGGAAGAATGTGAGAATTTTTTCTAATTATGGACTATCATTAATTAATTATTTATTTTATTAAAAATGGACTGATTATGTGATTCGGGTTGATAGACATGTATGTAAGCCCAATATTGTTTGTGATCTTTTTGTTCTGGGCTAGGTGCACCTTATTTGAGTTGGTATGATTAGGACGGCATAGTATAGGCTTTAGTTCGATGTGAGTCTATGATGGATGGACCCGCTAGGATTTTGTTTTATATGACTAGATTTTTTCTCTACTTTCTATAAATACTGTGAGACTAATTCTCTGACTTGTCCCATTGAATAGTATCTGTTGAGAGGAAGCTGATGAAGAAGGATTTGGTTTCGATGTTCGTCTGACATCCGCTACTGCTATCATTCTTCATAAATTTATTCTTCATAAATTAATAATAAATATAGATATATATCTATCTTTTATATTTTAATGTTTTGTATAAATTTATAAAAATCATCTACATGCTTATCATCAATTTCTGGTCTATGTACGCGCTACTCTATGCAGAAGAGGACCTGCTTTTTTTCCGTCCCGAGAGAGAGGACGAAGACCATGCTCGATAGTTTCAATCTCGCCCGCACATAAATCGCGCGATATGATTGCTCTCTAGGAAATTGATAAAAGAGAGAGAAGATTTACAAGGGAGTTTCCTCCGGTGAACGTGCGACCAGAAAGTTCTCACCCAAGGTGAAACAGAGGCCTTCCATGTCCATGAGAAATCATCCGTAGTGCTAGTAGCAGACCGAACCAGGGCTAGACTCCTTAATTTCGAGCTGATTTTGTTAGCCTTATTCTTCCCTCATGCTATCTGATCCGACCAGCAACTTCTAGGTATAGAAATTTTACATATATGGTCAACCAATTCTTTTGGAAAAAGTAGATGCTAGTCTCTGAACATCCCTTGTCCTATGTTGAGAAATCATGTCACAGATCTTAAGGTCTTCCCTATAATTATCCAAATTGATAGCCAGAGGTTGAAACCAACAAGAGTTTTTGTATTCCAAGGCTGCTGAAAAAGATCAATATGCCTGCCTGGACCAATGATCTAGACGAAATTGATTCCTTACAAATAAACTTACAATGAAGCATTGCCTGATTAATTGGAGAAATGAAAACTAAAAGGGTTGTCAAATTTCAAATTCCCCCAGCATCCCATCAACATTTAAAATTCAAATTCCTCCATGCAAAACAAAATACTAATTTTTAAATTTTAAAAGTTAAATTTCAAAAAAAGAGAAATTCTCCTTCATGCCACTATTGATTGACCATTAGAAGAGGTCATCAATTCAACTTATCTAAGAGAGGAAAGGAAGGTTCAAACCAAATCTGTAGCCTAAAATAGGGATGGCAACAAATTAAGTATGGGTCAAATCGATCGATACCTATACCGGCTTCATCAGAAAAAAAAATCATATTCATACCCATCCCATATCCATCTCAGGTCAGGTCTGGTCGGGCTCCAAGAATAGATCATATTGAATTAGATATATTCAAATCGATCTCTCATTTCGTCCTTCTCCATTTCCCATCACCCTTGCTGTCCCACCACCATCCACCGTCCCATCTCCAAACCCTACAAAATATCATGCTCCACCAAGATTAATGATGCATGCTAATGTATAGCTATGGCAAGTATACCAATCGATTAAGTAATAAAGTAAATGAGTAGAGTATTATCCTTAGAGGATTGGAAAATAAGTACTGAAAAGCTCTTTCCTATGCTTTATTTAGAAAACCGATTTATGAGAATAAAAAATTAAAGAACAAAATAAAAAAATAATTAAAAATTTTAAGAAAATAGAGAGAGTGTAATTATTAGGATTTTAAGGCAATCGGTTCACCAACTCAGTCAATACAATATTCAGGTTATTAGATTAATTTTATTTCATGTGATGGTGGAGTCTCCTAATTTATTCACTATCCTTTGGTCCAGGCATAGCAAAACTATCAATATTTATTAATTATCCTTTGGTCCAGGTGTAATTTAAATAAATATTAATGCATTAAGTTTTGTGAAATTCCTCTAATTAAAATACGCTGCGTCCAAAGCGCACTAAAATTTTTGCATGCATATGAATTCTAATTTGATTCATAATACAAGGTATATAATCAAGAAGCAATAACATAGATGTACTTGGTCCGTAACATCTATGTTCATCAGATCAATTAGAAGATGGTCAGTAATCTAAAAGCATTAAGATCAGATTTATATACTCCTCATGAATAAAATTTAAAATTAAAAATAAATCATACTGAATATTGCATCAAAAGAGTGGCTACACCTTAGCCTTAGTAAAAAAAAATTTAGTTCATGATAATAAGTTCAAAAATAGCAAATAAAATAAAAAACATGAAGAAATTAGACTGTTTAATTGCTGAAATTGATTATCCGTTGCTCTTGGTGTGGAAAACTTGGTGAAGAAGAAGAAAAGCTCCTTGATCGATGTCTTGATTGTTGGAAGAAGAAAAGAATAAAAAATTAAAAGCTCTTCCTTTTCTCTCTCTCAAAAATTTCTATTCAAAACTTTCTCTTCTCTCTGTCTCTCTCTTCTCTTTCTGCCTCTCTCTTCTCTCTCTATCTCTTTTTTTTTTTCTCTCTATCTCTTTTTTTCTCTCCGGCAACAGTAGGTAGCCCTCCTTTTTATAGGCTAAGAGGTAGATTTTTGGGAGAGCCTAACTAAATTAGGTCTAAAACTCTTAACATAAGTTAAATTAAAATCCTGGATGATTCTAGCCTTCAGATCAGCATCCAATGGATCAAAAATCGCTTAAAAATCCTTTAAAATATTCCAGATCAAGTAGGAATTCATGGCAGCCATTGGATCAGTCTTTGAATTGAATCTGGACCGTCAGATCATGCATAGAGAAGCCTCTGATTCTTAGTTATAAGTTGGGATGAATCTCAACTATTGGATCTCGGCTAGGAGCTACGGATGTCGTTCGTCAGCGCATAACTGTCAGTCGTTCGATCAAATCTCAATGAAAGGCATCCATCGGATCAGGCAGAATTTCTAAATTATCCTCTATAGACCATGCACGAGTTCGATATTGTGTGGACCACCATTTTCTTCAGTCAATCGGAGTGCGCTTCTCCATGTGAAATCTCCAAAATGCCCTCCAAACGGTCCACCATGCACCGTGAAAAATGCTGACGTCAGCATTGCGTTAGCGGGTGGTCTGTTATGTGCAGTCAGATCGGGCGGTCTGCTGAGCTGATTTTTCTGAACCGGTTTGAATCGAACCGGCTTTTTTTTTTCTTTTTATTTATTTTCTTTGAAATTCATTTTTAGGCTTATTTGAAGTCCATTTTGCCTAAAATTTATTTCATCTGAATTAGAAAAATAAGATCTTCATATTAGTGATCTTCTTTCCTACATAAAATTAATAAAAATATCAATTTCTAAAAAATAGATTAATTTATTTTATAATTTAATACTTTTTATTAGTATATTTTTATCACTTATCACACCCCCCTAACTTAGTCATTGCTAGTCCCTTAGCAATGTTTTATTTAATACCATGTTTCAATAAGATTATCCATCAAAAAGATAAAATCTAGGATCTAAAGGTCAAAAAGTTTAGAAAATACCGCTAACTAAGCATTGAGCTTCAGAAGCAAATTTTTCAGTCAATACAATTAAAAACTTTCTTAGAGTACATCAAAGATTTATAGCACTTATGTTCGTGATGACTAACTTTAGCATTTCAGTGTTAAATTAAAAGACAAAAGTATCCTCTCTTATCACCTATTTTGGTCAATTTTCTATACATTCTCAATTTTATACTCATGAATTAAGGTAGCTTTCACACTGCCTCTTTTTTTTTTTTTTAATGTGCTGAGCATCCTGGCCTTTCCTTCACCATTTTACGTGAATTTTCATACTTGACCTAGGTGCAGAGATCAGTTACTAGGCTTTGGGCAATCCACATATACTCTATCTTTTGCACTTTATTTTTAGGCAGGTAGCTCTTTCCTTAAATTCAAGTTTCTTTGATTAGAATGTATATTAATTATCAATTTTTAGTGATAATTGAATCCTCAGTTGGCCTTATAATCAATACCTACTTTGCCTTGTTAGTGTGCATGTGCAATTAGAAGTGCTAATAGTCTTTTGATGACCTAAGTAGGCTGCTAAAAGTCTGACCAACTAATCTACTTCTTTAACTCGTTACATTCATTAGCAGATACTTCTATCTTTTATCACTTATCCAGTCTATCTTGCTCAAGATTTTCTTCTTGACACATGGTTTTTTTTTTTTTTACCCCTAACTTATTCTACATTGTCTTAAAGGAGAAAGAAAAATAAAGGATGCAATAAAGGATAGGAAGGAATACACCTGATTTGGTTCAGTCTGGTTCTTTGGAGCTTTGAAATTTTGCTTGAGCTTCTCATTGATTTTTCTTCTGCAAAATTGAAAATACACACCAAAGCAGTAAAAGAGCAACAACAAATTACTAAAAAATAAAAGAAAAGAAAAATGATCAAAACTAAAAAGAAAAGAAACAACCTATCTAGTAGTTCTGATTTATAGTCTTCAGCTTGACTTTCTTTGAGTTCTTGAAAGTTGAATCAATCTGGTGCCACTTCAATTGGAATACTTTCATGTTTGGTCGAAGCCCTCTTTCAATTGGACATTGCTAGCTTTTCATAGTCTCAAACCTATTTTCTACAGAATTCTCATATAATGAATTATCAATAATATCAATTAGAAAATAAGTTTGATTATCATCAGGATGTTTAGTATCTTTGAAAATATTAAAAGTAACTTGTTCATCTTGGATTCTAAGAATTAATTTTTCTTGTTGAACATCTATTAAAGCTCCTCCAGTAGCTAAAAAGGGTCTCCCTAAAATAAGGGGTACATCATAATCTTCTTCCATATCAAGAACAATAAAATCAATAGAAAAAATAAACTTGTTTACCTTTACCAAGACATCCTCCACTATACCTCTTGGATATTTGAATGGATCTATCGGCTAATTGAAGAGTAATAGTGGTAGGCTTTGGTTCTCCTAGACCCAGCTTTCCTGAAAATAGAAAAAGGCATGAGATTAATACTTGCTCCTAAATCACATAAAACTTTATCAAAACTACAATCACCAATAATGCAAGGGATAGTAAAACTCCTGGATCTTTTAGCTTCTGTGGTAATTTATTTTGAAGTATTGCTGAGCATTCTTCATTCAAATTTATTCTCTCATGCTCCTTCAGCTTTTTCTTATTTGTTAGAATTTCTTTGAGAAACTTGGCATACCTGGGCATTTGAGTGAATAGCATCTACAAAAGGAATATTAATATGTAAATTCTTTAAAATTTTGAAAAAGTTAGAAAATTCCTTATCTGGATGCTGTATTTGTCTCTCTGGGAATGGTAGTGGCGGCACGTAGGGCTTCACATTTGGATCAGCAAACTATATACCTGGAGACCATCCATCTGCTAGGTTGTTTTGGTGACTGATGAATTTTAGTTGATGGTTCCTTATTTGTAGTTGGCTCTTCAGTCTCTTTCTTCTGATGTGGCTCCTCCAGCTTTGTACCACTTCTTAGGGTGATAGCATTGACTTGCTCCCTTGGATTGGTCTCCATGTTGCTTGGGCAAGGATCCCTTGAGGTCTCTCGGAGATTATCTTAGCCATTTGACCTATTTGCATCTCCAAGTTTCGAATTGCTGCTGCTTGGTCCTGCCTAAGTTTGGCTTCTAAATTTTTTATAGTTGCTTCTTGGTTTTGCATAAATTTGACCATCAGCTCTTCCATGTTGGACTTCTTTTCAGGTACTTGGAATCCCGGGGGTGGCTGTTGTGCTGCATTTTGATTGCTCCATGAGAAATTTGGGTGCTGCCTCCACCCTTGATTGTATGTGTTGGAGTAGGGATTATTTTGTTGTGGCCTAAAAAAATTACCAACATAATTAGCTGTATCAGTTGTTTTAGCAAAAGGATTATCTGTCTGGCAATTGCTCGTATCGTGTCCTCCTCCACATAGGTCACAAGTGATGCTCTAAACATGCATAGCTGTTCCCTTCAAGTTGTTGACTTCGGCTCTAAGGGCTGCAATTTCAGCTAGTAAGGTTGGCACGCAATCTACTCCCTGCACAGCTGCTAGTCTTTTTGGCATCATGCATTCTGTCTGCCACTGATAGCTATTTGATGCCATCTCATCGATCAGATCGAAAGGCTTCTTCCTCCATTTTTCGATTAATGGTTCCTCCTGCTGCTGCATCAATCATAGAATGATTAGTAGGAGATAAACCATTATAGAAAGTTTATACCTGAAGCCATACGGATAGTTGATGATGTGGACATCTCCTCAGCAGTTTCTTGAAACATGCTCCCAAGCCTCATATAGTGTCTCCATGTCCATCTGCATAAAAGAAGTGATATCGTTGCACATCTTGGCAGTCTTGGAAGGTGGAAAGTACTTGGCTAAGAATTTTTGGGCTAGGACATCCCAAGTTGTGATAGAACCTATAGGAAGAGAATGAAGCCAACTTTTAGCTTTGTCCCATAAAGAGAAAGGAAATAACCTTAATCTAATAGCATCATCCGACACCCCATTAATTTTAAAAGTATCACAAAGTTCAAGAAAGTTAGAAATATGGGCATTCGGATCATCATGCACGTGTCCACTAAATTGGATAATTGATTGAATCATCTGGATCATCACCGATTTTATTTTGAAGTTGTTTGCTCGCACAGGCGGTCTCCTTGATGCTCGAAGCTGCATCAGCTATAGATGGTGTGATATAATCATTTAATGGATGATGTACTGGTCGAATAGCTTCATGCTATCCTTCGGTCGCCATATCCAATCCTAGATTGATGTCGTTAGGATCTTCAGCTGCCATGTTTCTTTCTTGTTGTAGTCTTCTGATGGTCCTTTCAATTTCTGGATCTAAAGGTAGTAAGTTACTATGTCCAGTACGTGTCATGCACTAAACAAATTTTTTTTTCAAAAAAATAAAGTAAGAAAAAAATTAAAAATAAAATTCTAAAGTAAAGCTAGGATCAAAATTTTAATATTATTTTAGACACAATCCCCGGCAACGGTGCCAAAAACTTGATGCGTGCTAATCTATAGCTATGGCAAGTGCACCAGTCGATCAAGTAATAAAGTAAATGAGTAGAGTATCATCCCTAGAGGATTGAAAAATAAGTACTGAAAAGCTCTTTCCTATGCTTTATTTAGAAGACCGATTTATGAGAATAAGAAAATTAAAGAATAAAATAAAAAAATAATTAAAAATTTTAAGAAAATAGAGAGAGTGTAATTATTAGGGTTTTAAACTTAAGAGCAATGGGTTACTAAGGCAATCGGTTCACCAACTCAGTCAATACAATATTCAGATTATTAGATTAATTTTATTTCATGTGACGGTGGAGTCTCCTAATTTATTCACTATCCTTTGGTTCAGGCATAGCAAAACTATCAATATTTATTAATTATCCTTTGGTCCAGGTGTAATTTAAATAAATATTAATGCATTAAGTTTTGTGAAACTCCTCTAATTAAAATACGCTACGTCCAAAGCGCACTAAAATTTCCGCATGCATATGAATTCTAATTTGATTCATAATATAAGGTATATAATCAAGAAGCAATAACATAGATGTACTTGGTCCATAACATCTATGTTCATCAGATCAATTAGAAGATGGCAGTAATCTAAAAGCATTAAGATCAGATTTATATACTTCTCATGAATAAAATTTAAAATTAAAAATAAATCATACTGAATATTGCATCAAAAGAGTGGCTACACCTTAGCCTTAGTAAAAGAAAATTTAGTTCATGATAATAAGTTCAAAAATAGCAAATAAAATAAAAAGCATAAAAAAATTAGACTGTTTGATTGCTAAAATTGATTGTCCGTCGCTCTTGGTGTGGAGAACTTGGTGAAGAAGAAAAAAAGCTTCTTGATCAATGTTCTGATTATCGGAAGAAGAAAGGAAAAAATTAAAAATCCTTCCTTTTCTCTCAAAAAATCTCTCTTCTCTTTCTACCTCTCTCCTCTCTTTCTCTTCTTTTTATTTTTCTTTTTTTTACTATCTCCCCTCTCTCTCTCTTTTCTTTTTTTTTTTAGTTATAGGCACTAAGAAAGGAATCAGTAATTTTAATTTTTAGACCCTTAAGTTTGTTCGGAGATGAACCATTTTTAGAATGTATCTCTAACAACCTTCAGACTGTCATACTCGATGAATCGTTTAATTCTTTCATTAACATATAGACTCGATATTTTTAGATATAAGATATCTCTATCCTATATATCAACAGTTTCTTAGCACTATTAGTCTCTGCAGAACCACTCAGAGATGCTCAGGAAAAATTGACCTCTTAATAGCCAATTAAGCTAAGCCTATTAGATTTTTTTTACTTAGCAAAATAATCTTTCTGTTCTAGTGTACTCTGATCATTAAGATCATCAGATTTATTTCTATGTAATGCCAAACAATATGTCACTATTCCTAAAGCAAATTCCAACTTATTTTCAATCTCTTTATAATTAATTCGGTCAGGACTTCATCGATACATTTATTGTTATAAACACCCAAAGAGACTATACAAACAAACAATAGGAATGTCAAATATTGGATAATAGGCATTTACTAACAACATAGTTATATAATGATATAAACCATAAATTAGAGCCCAAATACTATATCATATATTTCCTTTTGGATAGAACATGTAATATGCATAAGAGCTCTTTACACGAGGCCACAAAAAAAATATCCTAGCATTCAAAAATCTATCCTTTTTAGGTAGATAGATTTCGAAAGTCAGAGTACCCTCATAATATAATGGTCCATATAATTTTCAGTTAAAACACACAATGACCCCCTTTGTGCAAGTGATTGTATGTCACAACTAGAAAATATCCCTCTAATGATGAAAAATTCTATGAACTAACATAAATAAACCACTTTGGTGAGAAATATTCATACTAATCCATAAAATTATCCATACAGAAAATTAAATGCTCAAAATAATCAAGTCCAATAATATGATACTTAATAACATGCAATCCCAACTGATCATAACACAACATAATATTGCATTCCAAAACAACAATAACATATTTGCTACAGTCAAAAGATATATATATCATGCTAAAATTATGTCAGATAATTAATTTTCAAGAGCATGATTAGAGATAAAATTTTCATAAGCAAGATTTAAAATTTTGAAGGACTAATACAAATAATAACCTTCAATAGGATCTTAATATACAAAAATAGAGATTTTATACAAATAAATTATAAAAAAGACGTTAAAAGCATAATTTATTGGACCCAAAATCAAATTTCGTTAAATTATAGGGACTAAACTTAATGTTCCTTGACTAAAAATGTAATGATTATAATTACGAGGATTAAAATGAAAAACTACAATAAAAGGAGCCTAATTACCAAATGGGGTTTATTTGAGTTGAAACCAAAACCCGAAAACCCGTTTAGCCTCTTCTCCCTCATGTTTCCTTTTTTTTTTTTTTTTTTTTTTTGCTTAGTTTTGTGCAGCGGAAGGAGGGTCACCGGCACCTCCTCTTTGTCTCAACTCGAATCGAGCAGCCTATCGAGAGAAGCTTCAACGGCGGACCGCCAGCCACCGAGTCGAGTCTCCACCGGCATTGGAAGAGGGAGAAGAGGGTGCGGCGGCTTGACCGCCACCCTCTTTTTTTTTGGGGAGGCAGGTCGTGGGCCGACGTATCCACTCCTACGACCATCTCAGTGGGTTGCCGGATGCCAATCGCCATCGGGAGAGGAGTGGTTGCATGGCATGGAGAAGCCGATGGCCTCCTCCTTTCTTTTTTCTTTTTTGTGGATTCTAATAAGGAACGATCGTGATTTCAGCGGCCGGCACCACCACCATCGAGCCGCTGCCGGAATCCCCAAGATGGGCCGTCGGCCAGATGGCCATGATCACCGACACAGGCCGAAAAGGAGATCACAGGTGGTGAAAACCGTCGCCTCTCCATGTCCTTTCTTATGTTTTTTTTTTGTGTGTGTTGAAACCGAGAAGGAGTAGGACGGACGATACAGCACCGCCACCCATCAGGATCACCGTTCGGATCCCCTGAAGGGCCGCCGGTCGAATGCACACCGATCGCGTACGAATGGAGGAGAGGGAGGGCACGGTCGTGGAAACCGCTACCCTCACACCCTTTGTTCCTCTGATTTTTTTTTTTTTTTAATGTA